>JARVZY010006030.1:0-27608 GCA_030686995.1 Artemisia argyi
TGCGGTTGTTACTCTGATCATTTGATTGTCTCCTAGGCTGTTCATGTTGTCTATAATTCGAGTAACCTTTTTTGCTGTCCGCAGCGGCTGCTTCTCCTTGTATGAAGGATCTTGTGCGCTTTGTTAGCTCATCGAAAGTTTGGGGAACCTTGTCGTTTAGCTTCCGAATAAGCTCTGGGTTGTTAATCCCATTCATGAACCCTGAAATTTTTAGAATTTCGGGACACGATTTGACCTGTATCCACTCATCCTTAAAGTGTTCCATAAAAGCACTGGTTGATTCCCCTTGGCGCTGTTTTACTCTGGCTAGTTCAACAGGGTTTTTAGTGCACTTATTTCTTTCGGTAAAGTTTAGACGGAATGCTTTCTGTAATTCTTCAAACCCACCGATGCTCCGTCGTGGGAGTTTGCTAAACCATGTGCGCGCATTTCCTACTAATGTAGAGTTAAACATATGGCACCACACAGGTTGTGGCCAATTTTCGATAGTAGCAGCTGATTCGAAAACCTTTAGATGGTCATCCGGATCACCTGTCCCATCATATGTTTTCACATTAGTGGGCATGCGCCTCCTTTTGTGGTCGGAGTAATCGTTGATGCATCGTGTAAACGCATCAACTTTCTGGCGACGCCATGGGAGAGACATGTCTTCATTTTCCTCTTCGCGACGCCTTCCTCTTGACTTCCAGTGTCCTGTTTCTCTATCCTCGTTGTCCGAGGAGTCACTGGAGGAGGAGTAGTTTCTTTTTTGGCGCTTGTGCCGACTTCCTTCAGAAGAAGAGCTTGAGGGGCTTTCACTTGGGGACATTCTTTTCCCCAATCTGTCATGAATTCTCTTGCTCCCAGATTTGGAGGACCCTTGGCTTGGTGAATGCTGAGATCCTAATAGGTCTTGTATTCCTCGGCTGCCAAGTCTGGAGTGAACATTAGTGCGCCTTTCGCTGCTTTCATTTTCCTCTGAGTATTGTGAATCAGATGTCGTACCCAACCTATCGTGGATAGTAGTACGTTTTTCGTTATCTGTGCGTCTTCCTTGTGGGTGGCGCGGTGGTGATGGTTCGCGTTCAGGACCAAAATTGAGCCGGGCTTGAAGGCTCGCACTCGACCTTCTTCTTGCTTCTTCTTGAATGAGGGCAGTCAGAGTTTCATAATTTTGGGATACAAAATTTCCCAATGTTAGGTCAGGTGTATCCTCAGTTGCTGCAAGAATATTTGCCTCAGTGTTGGGCGCCCTATCTCGGTTAGGCGCGCCTGGTGGTACAGTGTTGTCCACTGTAGGTACGGTTTGGTGAGGAGTAGTGAAGAGGGTACGCTGGAGTTCCTCAACGCTTGGGACCACTGTGGTTTGTGTAGTCCTTACAGGCAGTTCTACTACTGGAAGAGGTTGGGTTGTACCCGTCTCTTGGTGACCAGGTGCGCTGGTTGTCCCAGCAGCTTGCCTAGGGGTTGAATCTTGTTGATTCTTCCTCTGGGGGTCACATGTTTTTTCCAACTGCGGAGTCCGCTGGCTTGAATTCTTATTCTTCGTCATTCTAGTTCCTTAGTTCTTAGTAGGGGTCCCACGGATGGCGCCACTTGTTGATACAAAATTTGGCGTTCCTGATTATGGGCTCTTGCTCTCGTACCAATTCGCTTTCTTAATGCTTGAAACCTGCGCACTAAGAAAATAAACAACACCGTTAGGCTTATCGTGGGATTGTCTCCCACGATTAAACTCCGGCGTGAGAGTAAGTAATCGATTTAGGGTTCTCGTAAAGAGTTTTAGGGTTTTGGATCGTACCTTTAATGAGAATTATGTTATTCCTTATATAGGCGCAGAATCCTTGTAGGGTTCGTGCTCCTTATGTTTCGCACACATGGTGCTTATCCGGGTTAAGGATATCCATTCCATAGATAGAAGATCTCTATCTATTCCGTATATAGTTTGGTTGGGCTTGCGTGAGCCCACTCCATTATTAATGC
Source organism: Artemisia argyi (assembly GCA_030686995.1). NCBI lineage: Eukaryota > Viridiplantae > Streptophyta > Magnoliopsida > Asterales > Asteraceae > Artemisia > Artemisia argyi. The sequence goes on from JARVZY010006030.1 coordinate 1,963, forward strand.
GACCCAAGTTAAAATAGCCCACATATGTTGGCTTTGGGTCTTAGTAATGTTTAATATTTGGGCTTGTGGCCCATATATTGACTATACGTCATCATATGTATCATTTAATTGAGATTTATTAATTTTGATAGTTGGGCATTGTAGAGTAACAAGAAAAAGAATGATATTGCAATTAATAGAGTTAAATCATTTGTTTCATTATGTTGGGTGACTATTTAATGAAATAGTAAATCTATTACAACTTTACAACCTCGAAAGTAATTCTATATACTATATAGTGCATTTTATGAATAGAAATATATAGCTGTCGATTTTCGGTTGGAAGTGATTGGTTATTAATTTGAATTCTTCATTATTTTTGTTAATACATGAACGATAAAAATCGTATCGGTCGAAGATTTTAAAAGTGGAACTGAGTTTTGGTTCAGAAATCTCTATGTAGCCAATTATCAAAAAGTGTTAGTGTGCTTGATATAATTTTGACATTTGTTGTGTATTAGCTTAAGGGATCTTCAATTCTTTTTTTGAGTAGACTCATGTGTTCATGTGTTATGATTTGTCATTGCATTGTTGGTGTTGCACATAAATAAAAATGTATTTGTAATTTGGCGGAGTTACTAATAAATAATGTTTAGGTGCTCAATTGAACTTTTGAATATGAATGTCACAAAGAAATTTAATATTCCATTATTGATGGTATAATTGTTATACATTGTTCTCTTTGTATTTGGGCTATATAGGAAATTTCAACTAAATATGATAATGTTCGGGTAAGGAGGATGGAAGAAATCGATATAAAGGTTATATATGACATTTTAAAGAGGATTTTCACCACCAAACACTCTGGATTGGTGGCTCTAGCTAAATGGATTTGCTGAGGTATACTATTTATTGATTAATAAAAACAATACGAAAAAAAACCCCTAGTTTGTAAACACTTTGAGGTTTTGTATTCAATAAGAGTCTTTTGGTTTCAAACATAACATATATATGGTCTAAACTGCTATACTATATACTATTCCCTAAAAAACTTAATCCACAATGAATTTAAATTTTTAGGGTTATAATACTCAAACACACAAAAATCAAATCATCCGTACATATGATAATGCACCATCATCTTCAAACTATAGTTTCTTCTAGATCGAGATATGAGATCGTACATCTATTTCAGATTCAATGTGTATAGATTTTTTTTTTTTTTTTTTTTTTTTTTTTTTTTTTGCATGGTGTAACAGTACATGTTGTTGTTTTGAGCTTGCATACATTTCACAGGTAAAATTCTAATTGTCTCCGGTGTTTATATATGAAGGTTCGGAAAGCAATTCCATAATAGACCTTCTCCAATTTCAAGGTTTGAGGCAAAAGAGTCCACGATTTGAAAGATCGTAGAGTTAGATGATGAGGGTGTTGTTGAAGATTATGATGTCATCATCATCATCATCATCATCATCATCATCATCATCATCGTTATCATCTATCTAAATGATCTCTAGAAGCTTGGATTCTTTTTCATCATGTATTGAAAGTAAAGGGTACAATCACCATGGGAAATTATTTTGCCTCAATTAACGGGATACGTTGAGGTATGCTATTTATTGCTTTCATGGAAAATTTAAATTTTCTTGCTTTCTAACATGGAATAGTTTAATCAACTCAATAATATACCCAATATGCACTCACTTCACAAGTGAAAGACCATTACCAACACGTGGCACCTACTATGCATCTGGGCAAGAACCGACTATTTTAGAAGCAATGATTGATGTATCCTACTAAGTATTTCCTCATACGAAGCCGATGACCTCTTTACCAGATCAAGCTAATTTTACAAAGGTTCCTGAAGATGATTAGATTGTTGATAAGAAGTATGTAATAGATACAATTAACTCTATTAATTGCAATATCATTCTTTATGCGATTATTCCGGATTATACCAACAGCAAATCAGCAAGTACTGAAGCGAAGAAAAATGAAAACGATTTTGTGTGTCTTTATATGTATCTTACCAACAAGAAGTGAAGCCAAAAAGAAATGAAAACGATTTTTTGCAACTGTATATGTATCTTACCTACAAAAACAAGTGGTTTATTTCCAATAATTATTGTTTTCTCTTCTGTTTTTTCGATGGCTACATGTTTCGTTCAAGTTTAGATCTTTTATTAGAACTCCATTTATGTTTTGTTTACTCCAAATGGACAAAACAGGTCACTACTTTGTTTTCAATTTGTGCGCTTCTAAGAAGCATTAATTAGTGCTGAAAAGTTATTGATGTCGCTTTACAAAACTCAAATCATAACGACTCTACTTTTCTAAAACCATGTATAATTGTATAACTATTAGATGATTATTAGCATTATCGCCACTCTTCATTAGCCAAGCCAATTCAGATCAAGCTGGTTAGCATTTTTAGACTAAAAAAAAGTGAAAAGGTGGATCCGGTACTGTTTAGAAGCCACCAATTTATAAGCCAAATCAAAGGTATCATCACTAAGCTCTCTTGTTTTCGTAAAAAATTTGGTTTTCGAACACATGCAATACTATCATATACAAATGCTCCGCCACAATGCGCGAGTTGAAACCATCATTTTTTGTTTACAAAAGGGAAAGAAAGAAAAAATAATTAATCAAGAAAGAGGGTTGAATATCATAAATATTTTAGATTTAAAAAAAAAAGTTACATTATTACGCTTATAATTTTGAATTTTTTTAACGCTAAAATACGGGCTTGAAAAGTTGCTTGTAGCACTATCGGGTGGACATTGAGACAATTGTTGGTAGGATGTATTCTAAGAATCCTTTCAAGTTTGACTAAATATGACTAGTCTTGTTAAAACCATTACTCAATTAAAGGTAGAGTTGATTTAATCCTTTCAAATTTGATTATGACAAGTAGGCTTGCTAATTCGGCATAAAATTATATAGCATTCTCTCTCTATTTAAATTGAATTAATTTCTCTTTTAGTTTTAAGTTTTGTTTTTTTCTTAGTTTGATTACAAAAAATGTTTGAGGAAATGGTAAGTTTGGTATTCGTTGACGATAATCAATAGATACGTATCATACATAAATAGCCGTACACGGAGTATTCTAGAACTCGGGCTTAAGCCCAATGAAAATAATATATATACTCAATACCTTTACTGACTAACATTCCCCCGCAGTTTGAGCGGGAGGACACCGAATGCTTAAACTGGTATGAAATTCTTCGAAAAAAGCTGAAGGCAACCCTTTGGTCAACATGTCCGAATACTGATAACGAGATGGTACATGAAGAACTCGAACCTGACCAGCAGCAACCAAATCTCGAACAAAGTTAATGTCTATCTCAATATACTTCATACGTTGATGCTGAACCAGATTAGAGGACAAATACATAGCTAACATTATCACAGTAGACAAGCGTAGCGGAAGACAAAGGAGTATGCAATTCACGTAGTAGATTCTGTAACTAACAAGTCTCAGCAACCGCATTGGCAACTCTACGATACTTTGCCTCAGCACTAGACCAAGAAAGGTTGACGCCTAGAGAACCAAGAGAGTAAGTTGTTGCCAAGAAAAACACAATAACCGGAAGTCGATCTCCAAGTAGTAGGGTAACCCGCCCAATCGCATCTGAATAAGTAACCAAAGAAGTAGTAGATGACAAAAACAAATGTAGCCCATAATCTAAAGTACCACGGACATATCTCAAACTCCACTTGAGACCCGAGAAACGAGGCTCCCAAGGATTATGCATATGTAGACAAATCTGTTGCACCACGTAATAAATATCTGGACAAGTAAATGTAAGATACTGAGGAGCACCCGCACGAATTCGATAAGAAGTCGGATAAGAGACTGAATCACCATCATCACCCAGTTTAAACTCAGTATCAACAGGAGTCCTACTGGGATTACAGTTAGCCATATGTGCCCGCTCAAGGATCTCAGCAGCATACTTATGCTGGGATAAGAACATCCTCGAAGAATCCCATGTCACAGAAACACACAAAAAAATAATTGAGGGAACCGAAATCTATGATAGAAAATTTCGTATGTAAGAAAGCAATGATTTGTTGTAACAAAAACTCACAAGAACCAGTGAGAACAATACCATCAACATACAGTAATAAATAAGCAGTGTCAATCCCCTGTCGATAAATAAATAAGCAGTGTTAGTCGATAAATGTATTGAGTCGATATATTATTTGTATTGGGCTGAAGCCCGAGCTCGAGAATACTCCTTGTAGGCTATTTATATATGTATGATACGTATTCATTGATGATAATCAATACATACCTATCATACATAAATAGCCCTACAAGGAGTATTCTTGAACTCGGGCTTGAGCCCAATACAAATAATATATCGACTCAATACATTTATCAACTAACAGAAACGCATGATGGTTTTATACTTAACAAAAACTATCAATACATTTGTTAACCAAGAAAGTAGTGATCTATTTGATCACCTATAGAGATGAGCAAAAACCAAAAGCAAACCAAAAAAACCGATCCACAGCAAAAACCAACGGTTCGGTTTCAGAAAATAGAAAAACCACATTCTGTGTTACAGTTTCGGTTTTTACTGAAATTCCAAATCGCAATAATCGCACCCAACCAGTCCGCTATATTCATATAACTTATTAAATTTCATAATATTAATGTGATAAATTGTTTTTTTTTATACTTTCTTAATTAAGTATATCAAACACATTTTATTAGTTAATTATTGTATGAGTTTTTAAGTCATAACAAAATTTCTCTTTTTTTGCTTACAATTTATCATTGAAGTTTTTAAAATTCTACATTACATTTGACTTTTATGTGCAAAACTAGAAGGGGGGTTGAATAGTTTTACGTCCTTTTAAAAGTTTATTATCAAAAATATTTTGTAGCTTATTAAAAACTTTCTATTCGATCTCAAGTGAATTCAAATGACAACCAATATAAGCAATTCTAATGTAATAATGAAAGTATTGAAATGTAATGAAGAAAAGATAGAGTTAGAAAGATCAAACCACAACACGCGAATTTATAGTGGTTCGGCTACAAGGACACCTTCCTTGCCCCACTCCACTCCCCGAGTACCACACTCGAGAGTTTTCTTCACTATGTCAACAAACTCCTTATGGTGGAGAAACCTTACACACCTTGGCTTACACGAGTTAATGACACTAAACTAAATGTCGAGTTCTAATCGTAGCTAGAACCAATCTCACGACTTCTTCAAGGCTTCACACCTTCTTCACAACTTCACAACTTCTTCAAGGCTTCACACCTTCTTCACATCTTCACAACTTCACACCTTCTTCTATGCACAACTAATTCACAACTACTAAACTACTTTACAACACACCTAGTTTCTACAATCAACAAATTTACACAACACTTTTACAAATATCTAACACAACTACAATATGAAACTAGCTATTCACAACACTACTACAATTAGATGGATGTAGAGAAGTGTTCTTCTTCTTGCACTTGAATGAATGAAGCTTTGGATCACTTGGAAACAAAGACTTATGAATTATATGATCAAAGGATTTTAGATCTAGAAATGGAGGTTGGATCAGAAAGTTTATAGTGCAAAAAGGTGAGGAAAATGTGTAAAATGATCCAATATTTATAGGGCCAGATTTTACTGTTCGGGAGCGTGCCGGTCCCCTTAATTAGAGGCCGGTCCCCTTAATCATTAAGGGGGCCGCCTAGTAAAATTAAGGGGGCCACCCTCCTGAACGTTGGAAAAAATTTTCTGGATAAAATTTGCCCTTTTTGGTTGGGAATTTGAAATCATATCTTTGTGGTTTAATATAGCATTACCAAAAATGATTTACAAATATATATAAAATGTTTATATCATTTTATAAGATGTTATGTCTTAAGACAAAATTTCCTTTGATCATGTAATGCATAAGATGCTTAGTTTATGCTTACCTTAAATGATATTAGATGTAGAAGTAAATATTTGTTACCAAATACTTGTTTACTTCTTAATCTTGACTTAATCTTGACTTAATCTTGACTTAATTTGATTATCAAAACATAGGTTTATTGAGAGATATTAATAACCTTTTTAAGCATTATTTATATCAACATTTTACTATTATCTACATTTATAATTCATAATAATGCATAACAATTTGTATATATGTTTGCAACACATCATGTAACATTATGATATATACTAGAAAGATAATCTAGAAAAAGTGAACTTTAAAAACGAAAAAACCGTAATAGCCAAACTGAAAAAACTGTAACTGACGGAAAACGAAACCGCAAAAACCGTGCGCTTGTGAATTCTCATTTTGTAAGTTTGATTTGGTTTTTTTTTATCAAAAACCGCACCAAACTGCATCATGCTCGCCCCTAGCCAAAACAAGTAAAAAGAAAAACGAAACGAAAATATATGTGTTCATGTGCTTGTAGGTATGTAGGTAATTGTTGTTGTGAATTGAATTAGATTCATCTTGCAAAATGTTTTCGTGATTCAAAAATGGATTCATTAGTTTAGATTTTCCTTTTTGTACTTTTTAATAACATTAGTTTAGCTTTGAATTTCAACAATCTTCTTACTCACGTTTTGTTTTCTTGTTGGAATTTTTTAAACAACGATTGCATTGTTAGAAAAAGAAAAAGACGATAATCACAATATCTCTATGTTTTGTTCAATCACTCGTACTAGATTGGTCATAATTACAAAAGAAATATTTTTGTTACTAAAAAATTTAAGAATTCTTTATTTAGAGAGTACTAAACTTTTTATAAAATAGTATAGATAGGATCAATAGGTGTGCTTATTTGAATATTTTGACGTATTTATAAGTTTTAAAAACTTATTTAAAGATCACAAGCTACAACCTAAACTGAAGCGAACCTCCTATCTTCGTTGAAAAGATAGGTAAGACAAGAAATTGCATTAACTAAAATTTAAAGATTAGAACTAATATCCTAATGCAATGTGAATTGCAATCTTTTATATAATAAAAAAATTACATTATTTTGGAATGTTTTTCCTAAAACAATCTTATTGAAAAAAAATTAGAGCAATAAAAAAGCTTGATTTTGCCACGTAGGTGAAATAGAGCAACGCGATTAGTCAATTTAAAATAGAATTGGTATGCATAAATTCGTTTTCTGTAAAGTTAGCTGAAAAAATATATGTGTCAAAATTAAAAGAAACAAAACTTACAACAAGCGAGCGTAAAAACTAAAGAAAAAAGAGTCTCTGCACTTTAGTTCCATTCCCTTTCTTCATCGACACAACAAATAAACCCCAATTAGACATAGTAGATCAATGCATTAACAATATACAAACTTTAAAAATAAAAGCATTCAACCTCTCAAACTGTCCTTCATTAACCCTTATTATATAATTCTGAAATCAAATTGAAAACTCGATTGAAGAAGGGGTTATTATAGTTACTCGAAATTTGATGAGGTATAGTTTTTTGGTAAATAAATTTAAGGTATATTAATCTATGACTTTTTGATTTATAAATAACTTTTTTTTTTTTTTTTTTTTTTTTTTTTTGGTAATTAAGTTATGGGTTTGTGTTCTTGTGCTTTTAATTGATGTGGTATGGCTTAAATGGTGGGTACAATTTTGTGTTAATTTGCTAGGGTTGTGTTTAGTTTGCGAGATATGATTTTTAATGTATATTTTGTTGATTATGTGTTAGATCAGTACTTGATCTTTAAAATTAATTATTTGTTAGCTCACTTAATTTCATCAAATAAACAAAAAACAACTAAGATTTTGTAGTTTTTGGAAGCAATCAATTATTTTAGCAACAATAAAGTAGCTTTTTTGGATTATAGATCCATGTATTGTGTTTTAAGTTCACGGACTTCCATAATCCTAAAGTGAACATATAACTAGAATCACTCCAAATATGATCTCCTTAATTACTAAAAAAAGGAAATAGTTTATTAGAAGTCATGAAACACAAACAAAAGCGCGCAGTAGAATGTTGAGAAATGTACCAGTTTTTTGTGCTCCAAATTTATCATCCCTATAATTTAGATAGGTGTGACGGGTATTAAGTGTACCTCCTTAATTTCGATAGGCATTCATTCTTTTAGGTGTGACGGGTATTAAGTGTACCTCTACGGGCAAGTTTTAGGTGCATGCTTAAGCTGATTAAGGTTTTGATGTCATACCCTTTTGTCCGTTTTTTTTTTTTTCTCCTCTTTCTCTCTTCTTAAGATCTTATAGTAGGATTGGGTTTGCCATCCAAAAGGGGGTTGCTGCACAGCTTGTTATTCGTTTGCCTGACATCTTACTGTAATTAATATTTATTAGTTTATATGAAGTCATTTGATTAGAAGCGAAAAAAAAATATTGTATTCCCCCAGCATGGAAAGAAGCCGAATTTGCATATAATGGATAAGATATAAAAAAGGCTCGAGAAAACATAAGTTTTTAGATCGGTAATTAACTTGATATTCAATACTCCGTCGTAAGTGAACTAAGTGTCTCTCTCTTTCACAAAATAAGCATATACTACTAAATAAGGAAAGAACCCTTTTTTAATAGATTTCGGTTTTTCACTTTTCCGCTATTGCGAGATAACATTTTAATTTTTGTTTTGCAACCTAATTCTTTAGGACCTTTAAACTTGGATGAACGATCGTGTAGATATACCGATGACATTATACTGAGGGATAGCCTTGGAGGTTCCAACTGCCTTATTAACAACAGCGTTGACACTTTTGCAATTTCTTCATTTTTTTGGGTTACAAGAGAGAAATAATGGACATGATGGAGCCTTCCCTGCAGTTCCTGAATCAGCAATAACTGCAACTAATGCACCACATGGTTGTGATGAAATAACAATAAACTCGAAAGAATAGTATTTTAAAATTGAAATTTTCAATCTGAAAAGTGGAATTCCATTGTTCCAATTAAGGTTAATTGTAACCTGCACGTATAGTAAATGGCGTGGTTATCATCTTCACTTCCAAAACATATGTTATATATATGTAAATTTTATAGCATTTACTCTTTTATACTAAGTTTATGCCATACATGATTGTTCTATATTGGATAGACGAGCCCTCCATTGCTCTATATTGGATGTTTGATCCTCGCCCATATCTCTTGCAGAATGTGACAAACGAGTACATGAAAAGATATACACCATCCTCAAACGGAAGAAGGTAATTACATAGACACCATCTCCACTTGCCATGTTTTCCGTTCATTATATTAGCTTCTATCGAAGCTTAAATGCAAAATCTTTATACTTAGCATTTGCTTTCAGGAACTACTTACTGTATGAGAACAATATGGATTAAATTACGTGTGAGCGACTAAAAAGGTAATGTGCATATTTTAAATTTAAAAAGGTAATCTTTATATCTCCTTGAGCTTTTGAAGTGAAGTTTATCGACACATAGTTTGTGTTTTCGCATTGAATAGTAAATTTAAATGATGTGCACATTTTTGGTAATGTGTAAAATCGAAGAACCCAATACTTTCTACGTTCTTTAATACCTTTGTCTGGCTTTTTGGTTTCATTACAGTAAAAAGTAAGATAAAAAATAGTTGATGGATAATTGTGTAAATGGTCAAAATATGGTGCAATATTTTGTGTTACGTTTCATTCTTGGCAACGTCTTCTAAAGGTGACACTCTTGCGAAATAACTTAAAGAAAAGTCATCTTTTATTATTTATTTATTTATTTTGAACGGCTAAAGAAAAGTCATCTACGAAGTCATTTTTTGCTTGATAAGTTGTACTACCTTTTAAAATTTAGCCTAAGCGTTGTTCCTTTCATTTTTTTTTTCTTTTTTCTTTTTTTTTTTTTTTTTTTTTTTTCTTGTTTTGTTTACTTTTCTTTTCATTGTAAAGATACCTTATATATATGGTAATGATTGATATGATCTGTAACAATTGCATACAGTCATCCTATTTTGATAGTAACCATTAACCAACATATGCTTTTCCAGTTGCATGCTTCAATTCAGATTATGGTGTTACTTAAGGATTTTTTTAACTCTAAAACCATAATTAATTATGATTAGCTATCAACTTATTGGCTCTTGTGGTATCTATTAAGATTTCTTATATGTGTTTGCCATAGTGATAATTTAACGGGTTTGTCAGCCAATCAAATGACCTTTCTAATCATGGTCACAATGCTGGCCGGTTTATTCATGATTATACACCGTTTTCATACTTTTCCAACTTCATATTCAGGTAAGAACTGGTAGGGTCAAACGGAAAATAACCTTTTCCTCCCAACAAAGGAGTTACTGGTATACCGCCTTCGCCAACTGCCACAAGTCATTAGAAGCTAAAATCCCAGGAATTGTCACATGTCCCCCGTGTAAACAAGAATCAGAAGTCCAAATAATGTAAGAAGTCCACTGAATGTAACTGACATTCTACATTATATCATTTCACCAATAACATCCACATAATTACTGTCCAGGTCTCGGCTCACATTTGTGATAGACGACGGAACTTGAAGCATACATGGCAATATGTCGACACCCGATGTGGAAATATTGACATATTTATGCTACCAGCTCTCAATTCAGTATAATCTCCCCAAGTTAGATTTAAAAACTCGATTAAGCTATTGGTGATGCACGGACGTTTTGGAAAAATTGATAACGGTAATGTACGCCTCCTTTTGTAATAATATTTTTTTGGGGTTAAGTTTACTTATCAGGGAGATATAGTTGAAACCTTACACATTAACACACAAAAAAGAAACGTATATGTATTGATTCTCTGAGATTTTGATTGCTAGACCATTTGTACTGTGTTCTTGTTGGCAGACCTCGATTCGGAAAAGACTCCTCAATTGGTTGAATTGGTTTGTGATAACCAGTTAATGGAACATTCTTTCACATATCTTAAGGATGTGCTTCTTTCAATAGACTACGAGATTTCTAAGTTTCTGTTACCATGGAAATCGTTGCTTTCGTGTTTGAAAAACGCGATATGTAAATGTGCAGCAAATGAGTCTTATACCTTTGTAATTCTTTTCTATTAATGCTATCAGGATGTGGAGGAGATTATGTGTCTACCACCCGAGAAGATTCTGCTTCAATGGATGAACTTTCATCTAAGGAAGACATATTACAAGGAAACAATGACAAATTTCTCATCTGATGTAAAGGTACACGAAAGTGTTCCCCATGGTCTTTAGTGAGCTATAAAGCTTCGCGAATCTACTTTGAGAGTTATATTTTCTAAAATAAGAATACACCTGGTAGTGAGTTTATGCCCGGAAAAGGTTGTTATACCCGGAAACTGCTGATATTACAGTGGGTAACGGGTCAAAACTGGTGGGTTTTTCTTTTTTTTTTTTTTTTTTTTTTTTTAAATTTATGTTTTGCTAAAGTGGAGTTTGTCAGTTACAAATAAGTTGGTCTATGTTTCTTAAGTTATTGGTTGCGTTTTGTCAACATTGTTGTTTGAAAGTGCTCGGAAATGGCCGTTTTACGTGAAAAATAGCTGTTGTCACAGTGGATTAATGGATAAAAACTGGAATTTTACTTTTTACTTTTTAAAGTTAAACGGTTCTCTACCCGGTTTAGTACCGTTTTACCCGAACCCTATGCCGCGCCTGTTATGGTAGTAGCCATCACATATATATTACCTATTTATGAACCTAACGATGCCCCTTTCTTCACGTTATATCCGTACCCACCATTTTTTTTACATCATCATACCATAGCCTTATTAGTTACTTTCAATCCAACTTGCTGGTCATTTTAGCAAGATACAATTAAGAGCTGATAAATCACACACGTACAATGACATTCAGGTAATCGCCAAAATCAACTACATTCATGAAAAGAAAAAAGGAGAATCTGTATTTTGGTTTTCACAATAGCTCATACACGAATCATTAGTAACTAGTTACAGACCGTTTTATAAATAAACACATATTAGATTGTACGGGTACTTAGCAGTTCGGTTTAAGTTTCCACAGTTCATTTGCTTGGTTCTGTTTTAGATCAAAACGATATCGACTTTGTTTCAGTTCAAGTTAATTTTAATTTTCAATTGGATACCAATATTGTTAGAGTTTGACAATCAAAGTACACATATTGCGGAAGCTAGGATCAAGTAATAACACGTATAAAGATTAACTAAAACATAAATAGAAAACATACCCGATGCACTTCAAATAAACCTTGATTCTTGTACAATTAGATCAATGATAAACCCCTTACCGTTTTGTTTATCGATCTCTTGATAATTACTAAAGTAAGTAATTACCTCGTTCTTGTACACACAAACTACCAACGAATAAAGGTTTGATGCAAGTAAACAAAACACTTAATATTTTTGTTATGGAAAAATCGATCCAACCCTATGGGGGGGGGGGGAGAACCGATCGGCCACAAGAAAACAAGGAGAAGAGAAAAGGTTTTAGGGTTGTGTGTGTGCACAAAAGATATGAAACCCTAATCCTTGGCCTTGTATATATACTAGGTGATTCCTTGGAGCTCAAGTCAAGCATGGGTCGACCCATATGGTTGGGTTCGACCGGCCATAGTAACCCAAAGGGGTTCTAGAACTTTCTTGACTCCCAAGTTACACTCTAGTCCTCGTTCTCTTGTCCCTTAATAATAATTAATACTTACGTTTAATATTAATGATTATTTAGTCCCTTAAGTGTTTATAAATATATATATACGATACATTTAACATATATATATTTATTTACATTATTCTTGTTTGTAAAGTGTGCAATCCCGAGGTCTCGGGTTCGATACTAGACATTTACTAATTAATATTTATACGTAACTTTTAACAGCTCTCACTCGTATATCTATTAATAGTAAAATGACACTGGTTAGCGTCTTGCAACACTCCAATGCCCCTAGTTCGACCTGAGCTAGGTTTCCTGGAAAACCTTTAATGATTCATCATTATTATTATCCTTTCGCCTCTAATACTACATTAATAAAGATGTGAGGTTCTTTATTAAATTCTGTTTCTCGTCTCTTTATGATTGAACAAAATTACCAAAACATCTGAACGTATTCCAGATAGACTTTGGGCGTGGCCACGCAAACATTTTGTCAACCCTACGAGGGGCCCAGCAGTATTAAACTTCTGAACAAATCAGAAGGAGCGAATTCTCTCTTGACTACAAGAATAACCCATGAACTTTGCAACATTCTGAAAACAACCCTTATGACTTCCAATTACGGTAAGCGGTAGATTGCTCCACAAAATGCACTACATCCATGACACTTATCTGGTATCTCAAGTCTGAGGATAACTATTAAATATGATTCTCACAATAAATTTAAATCATATTGTTGGGATAAGTCCAATACTCAATTCATTGAATATCATGTGAAATTGGTATGACTACGCATCAATATACTTTCAAGTATATCCTAAACCAATACTCAAAATTGTCTTAGTTTAATGATATTCCCATATCATTAATCGACAACGGACAATTTAGAATAATAAATTATTCATGGATCTTAAACATGCAAATATAGGATATATTATTAATAAGACAATGAATAAATAAACATAACCAATATTTTATTTCAGTAAATATTAATAATTGTACATTACATCCTTTATCCAAATACTAATCACAAATGGGCATGAAACTATCAGCTAATTTAAGTCCTATTCCTTCAGCATGCTTGTAAAGCTTGGTGCCAGGTAAAGGCTTTGTAAATTGATCAGCTAAGTTTTCATCTGTGTGAACTTTGAGCATTTCGATTTCACCTATCTCAACTTGTTCTCTGACATAGTGGTGCTTAATCGGGAAATGTCTGGTGCCTCTCATGATTCCAGGTTCATTGGCAAATGTAATTGCGGCTTAGTTGTCACAATACATTTTTATAGGTCGCTGAATCGAAGGCATAACCCCAAGCCCTGAAACAAACTTCCTAATCCAAACAGCTTCCATTGCAGCTTCTGAAGCAGCTATATACTCACTTTCTGTAGCAGACATCGCCAGTACACTCTGCTTTTTGCTCCTCCAATCAACAGCTCCTCCATTAATGACAAAGACATAACCCGTCTGAGACTTCGTATCATCTTTATCACCTTTCCAAGAAGCATCGCAGTAACCTGTTACATCAAGCTCTGCAGATGGAGTACCCCCATATACTAAGAACATCTCTTTAGTAGCCCTAAGGTACTTAAGAATATTCTTAACAGCAGTCCAGTGTTTTTCACCTGGGTTCTGCTGATATCGACTGGTTAAATTCTGAGCAAACGCCACATCAGGCCTTGTGCTTTTTACCGCATACATTATAGATCCCACAGCCGAAGCATAAGGGACTCTCTTCATGCGTTGCACCTCTTCGGGTGTTGAAGCACAAACTTTGTTGCTCAAGCCAGGTTGCTCTTGCATCGGCAAATATCCTTTCTTGGAATTTTGCATACTGAATCTCTTCAATATTTTATCAATGTAAGCACTTTGGCTTAATCCAATTAATCGCTGAGATCTATCTCTATATATCTTGATTCCCAGAATAAATGCAGCTTCCCCTAGATCTTTCATAGAAAAACAACTTCCAAGATATTCCTTAACCTTTTGTAAACTTGGAATGTCATTCCCCATGATCAATATGTCATCGACATATAATATAAGGAAAATTACATTACTCCCACTAGCTTTGTGATATACACATGGCTCATCAAGATTTTGAGTGAATCCATACTTCTTAATTTCACTATCAAATCTTTTATTCCATTGTCGTGATGCTTGCTTTAATCCATAAATGGATCTCTTAAGCTTGCATACACGATCTGGGAATTCTGGATTCACAAACCCCTCAGGCTGCGCCATATAGATGTCTTCATCTAGGCGACCATTTAAGAAGGCGGTTTTGACATCCATTTGCCAAATCTCATAGTCATAGTAAGCGGCTATGGCTATAAGAATCCTAATTGCCCTTATGTCAGCTACAGGAGAAAAGGTCTCCTCATAGTCAACACCTAAAGTTTGAGTATAGCCTTTAGCTACCAAACGGGCCTTATAGGTGTGTACAATGCCATCCATATCAGTCTTCTTCTTGTAGAGCCATTTACTCCCAACTAGCTTGGCACCCGGAGGTAGGTCTACTTCTTCCCAGACTTCATTATCTTTCATGGATTGCATTTCCCCATTCATAGCTCCCTGCCATTTTTCCTTTTCTGGACTATTCATGGCAGCTTTATAACTTGTAGGTTCATCAAGATCCCCTATCAAGTTGTCATCACACTCCATGTTTAAACATAGACGTGTAGGAGCCTTCACAGATCTTGAAGATCTGCGAACGGGAATCACTTCAACTTCTGGTGGAGGACCTAAACTTTCAGGTTCTTCAGGAAGTTGGCTAGTGTTTTCAGAAGGTGTTACATCTTCATGATCGTCTTCCAGATCATATACTCTCCCACTGAATTCTTGAGATATGAGCTCCTTTTCTAAGAAGTCTCCATACCTTGCAACAAAAACCTTGTTTTCAGCTGGGTAATAAAAGTAGTAACCCATAGTTTCCTTAGGGTAACCTACGAAGATGCACTTTACAGATCTTTGTTGGAGTTTGTTTGCTGAGTCACGTTTAACATACGCCTCACAACCCCAGACCTTTAGATAAGACAAGTTAGGAGCTTTCCCAGTCCATACTTCATATGGAGTCTTATCAACCTTCTTTGTTGGAACCATATTTAAAATGCGAACTGCAGATTCCAAGGCATAATCCCAAAACGAGTAAGGAAGAGTTGATAGATTAAACATAGATCGTATCATATCTTGCAATGTACGATTCCTTCTTTCAGATACACCATTTTGTTGTGGAGTATATGGAGAAGTAAGGTGCTGGACAATTCCCTCCTTTGCTAAGTAATCTATAAACTCTTGACTCAGGTATTCACCACCTCTATCGGATCGAAGAGCTTTAATCTTCTTTCCTAGTTGCAACTCTACTTCTGCTTTAAACACTTTGAATGTCTCAAACACCTCATGTTTATGTTTAAGTAAATAGACATAACCATAACGGCTGTAGTCATCCGTAAATGTTAAGAAGTAGCTAGCACCTCTCCTTGACACATGTCTAAGTGGTCCACACACATCTGTGTGAATAAGACCAAGTAGATCATTCGCCCTTTCAATCCTATTTTTAAAGGGTTTCTTAGTCATCTTCCCAGCAATGCAAGATTCGCATTTATCAAATGATTCATCATTGATCTTTTCTAAAAGCCCATCATGTTGCAGCTTTTTCATGCGATCTTTGCCAATGTGAGCAAGTCGACAATGCCAAAGATAAGATGAATCCAGACCTTTCTTGATTCTCTTATTGTTGATGCTATACATTGAATTATTTTTAACAAAAGCTTTATCATTATCATTCATATCAATTTCAAAGACACCATTCACAGCAATAGCATTAAAATAAAAAACACCATTTAAAGAAACCGAAATTCCATTGCTAGAAATAGTATGCTCAAAACCAAGGTTCAACAAACATGAAAATGAAATTACACCTCTAACAATTGACGGTGCATAATGACAATTATTTAAAGATAGTACTAAGCCCGAAGGCAACACTAAATCATAAACTCCTATAGCTTCAACTCCTGCATGCGCTCCGTTACCAACGTGCAAGAATTGTTGTCCATAGGCCAGCTTTCTCTCAACTCTAAACCCCTGCATGGTATTGCAAATATGAATGCCACATCCCGTATCATATACCTATGAATTCAATTTAGGAGTAAGAGTGAATAATTCAATCATAAAGAACGCACCTGATGAACTGGGGTTACCAGCTTCATTCCCCTGCTTCTTGAGTCGCAAGTCATGAATATAGAGAGGACAATTGCACTTCCAATGGCCCTTTTCATGACAATGGTGACATGCCTGATCCTTCTTGTTTGGTGGATTCACCTTTTTCTGCTTAGGCTGATGTTGCTTCATCTTGGGTTCAGGTTGATAGGCCATGACCTGCTTGCCTTTGTTAACCTTCCCTTTGCCTTTGTTTACATGCGATTTCTTCTGGATTCTCCCACCATGAATTGCCAACACTTGCGGGGTAGGATTCTTGACCTTGGCTGGTAGACTTTTCTCATACTCAATAAGCAATGCGAGTAATTCAGATACTGTCTTCCCCGAGCAGTGCATATTGAAGTTCTGCACAAAACCAGCAAAGTCCTTGTTAAGGGACCTGTTGATCAAGTGCACTTGCACATTGTCAGGGTAACCAAATCCAATTCTGTGAAGCTGATCAAAAGATTCCTTCATCTCAGTCACATAATCTTCAACTGGTTTACCATCACCATGCTTGCAGTTATGTAGCTTGTCCAATTCATTATACAATTCAACTGCTGGTGGTTTCTCATAAGATTGCCTAAGAACATCAAGCATATCTTTTGGGAAAAAGTACTCAAACTTCTTTTGCAATTGAGCACTCATGCTAGTGAGCATTAAACAAGCAACCTCATTAAACTTAGCATGTTCCACCCTCCATGCCGCTTTGACTGCTTCTGGTTCAGAAGCAGCAGGCTCAGCTGGGCATTCTTCGGTCAAATAGTCCATTTTACCGGTCGACCTCAAGACAATTCTAAGTGAGCGGTACCAATCATTGAAATTCTTTCCAGTCAGTTTCACTCTCTCAAGATGACTCTTGAAAGCAGAAATCACAGATGGGGTATCGGGTTGAGCCATATCTACAGATAAAAGTTCAAACATTAGTATTTTCGATAATAAATATCTTCAAGAAAATAAAATACCCATTAGTTATATTCATATAACCACCAAAATTTTCTTGAAAACCTAGGATCTAACTTTACATAGTTCCACCACATCAGTTGATCTGCTAGTGGTGAAAGTACAAAAGATAGTAATCTGTCGAACAATAATTGGCAAACAAGATTTCCAATTCCTAGATCATTATGGGAATTACATCAAATTGATTCATCAATTTGCCTTGTAAGCATGTTTCATCCCATCTCATGCCTTAAGTTCTAGGTCTCACGCACAACTTAATTAAGTCGTCTACCTTAGAAACTGTAAAATTACAATTATGGTCTCACGCGTTAAAAGAATTTTACCTTGTTATAGTAATTTAGCCTAGGTCTCGCGTTTACTAAATTAAAATTCCAAGTGTTTCTTATAGGTAGATGGCATGTAACTTAAATTATGAAAGGTATTAATTTTTGATATGTCAATCAAAATTATGTACAAAGATGCATGCACTCATCTTTATAACATAAGTTTTCATAAAAACTTTTTATATCCAATTCGTGAAATTAATACACAAAGTTTTACTTGAGGTTTATGCCAAAACCCTAAGATGACTTTCTACAACATATGATTTCAAAAGTAATTCGTTTAAGACATATTCAAGATTGTGATAACCAAGGCAGACTCTAAGGCTCTTTTCTAAGCCTTCAAATCACGGTTATGAATATCATCTTAAAAGACTTAATTTTAAAAACATATTTGCACAAAACATCATTCAAGCAAAAGTTTATGGATTCAATCTCAAAATAGTAATAAAGTTTGAATTTTGCTAGTCTCGACTGGGAGCTGATTACCGTGCGAATCGGACCACGATTGTCAATAAGACCTTGCAAGATTCTTACTTTATCACTTTAGGGTTTCACAATTATTAGTCCATATTATTTTCTTTTATGAAAATCACCCTTTTTATTGCTTACATCAAGTCAAACAATTAAGAAAACAATAAAACAAGTAATTAAAAGAAAATAAACAACTAATAATAAAACGTGAAACAATTAGCCACATGCAAACCATATTAAAAGATCCTTATAAAATCAATTCTAGGTATAATTATGCATGTAATCACCTAAGGCCTTCCCTTCTTAATGGAAGTGAAGCCACATACATTGACAAATCAATTGCGTAGGCCAAAGATAATATACACACCACATAGCATATAAATTGATTTTAATATATATGGAGTCTTCCCCAATTTTAGATCTATATAAAACATGTGACAAAAATAAACAAACAAGATCCATGACTAACATGCATGTTTCGTCACGGATTAACCTAACAATTAGCACATAGGTCACAAGTACGTTCACAAAAACCGGTTTAGACCTAGGGTTTCTATATGATTACAATATAATCAAGAAAACCACAAACCCTAATTAGGGTTTTATAGTGGAAATCGACCCCCCCCCCCCCCTTAAATTAGGGTTAGGGTTACAAAATTTTTAAAAAAAATTTAAAGAAAACCCTAGAAAAACATGTATCTAAAACAATTAAAGATCCGATTTTTTATTACGTTTTAGTAATCAATTACATGTTATCCATGGCTCGTGATGCCACTGTTAGAGTTTGACAATCAAAGTACACATATTGCGGAAGCTAGGATCAAGTAATAACACATATAAAGATTAACTAAAACATAAATAGAAAACATACCCGATGCACTTCAAATAAACCTTGATTCTTGTACAATTAGATCAATGATAAACCCCTTACCGTTTTGTTTATCGATCTCTTGATAATTACTAAAGTAAGTAATTACCTCGTTCTTGTACACACAAACTACCAACGAATAAAGGTTTGATGCAAGTAAACAAAACACTTAATATTTTTGTTATGGAAAAATCGATCCAACCCTATGGGGGGGGGGGGGGGGGAGAACCGATCAGCCACAAGAAAACAAGGAGAAGAGAAAAGGTTTTAGGGTTGTATGTGTGCACAAAAGATGTGAAACCCTAATCCTTGGCCTTGTATATATATACTAGGTGATTCCTTGGAGCTCAAGTCAAGCATGGGTCGACCCATATGGTTGGGTTCGACCGGCCATAGTAACCCAAAGGGGTTCTAGAACTTTCTTGACTCCCAAGTTACACTCTAGTCCTCGTTCTCTTGTCCCTTAATAATAATTAATACTTACGTTTAATATTAATGATTATTTAGTCCCTTAAGTGTTTATAAATATATATATACGATACATTTAACATATATATATTTATTTACATTATTCTTGTTTGTAAAGTGTGCAATCCCGATGTCTCGGGTTCGATACTAGACATTTACTAATTAATATTTATACGTAACTTTTAACAAATATTCGTGAACATATCATATTAAAACTTAACTGATCTTGATCGCACCCATAAATCTAAAATCCATGTTTCTAAAGCAAAGTAGGTTTTAAGTTATGAGTGTTCGAGATAATTTTATTCAAGCATTATCAAACAATTTAATAGCAATAAGCGTGACACTGAGGTTTACAGTAATATTTAAGGGACATAAACATGTTAATTCGACTGTGATTATACTTGTGATGCAATATTAATAAGCGGTGGGGATGAGGGGATATAATAAAACTGTGGCAACGGTGATGTTCGAAATTAAAGGGTGGGAAAATACGCAGAGAAACATGGATATGAATATATGAAGTACAAGGGTATAAATGTTTTTTTTTTTTTTTTAACGGTTACTTTCTTTCAAGGGTATAAATGTAATCTTATATTCAATTGCAGTGAATTTATCAGCTCCCAATAAAAAACCGAAAAAGAAACCATAAAAACCCTTAGACCTATTAATTCGTGAAATTACTTGACCTACAAGCAAAAGACTTAACCCACAAGCAAAAGCTCTTATATAAATATTGAAATCATAATATACCGATTCACATATAATTTCCACATACATCATAATACCGACTCACAATATATAATTTCATCCACCATATAATTCCACAATGAAATACCGATTCACACCATTAGCCGACTACGTATCGGAAGCCGATGACGTCTTTGCCAGATACAGAAGAACCCAAAACCAGTTTGCCACATACAGAAGAACCCAAAACCGGTTTTTTCGGAAGCCACCGAAGCCGCCTACATACAGATACCAACCATTAGCCGACTACTTATTGGAAGCCAGCACTGAAAACAACTTTGCCACATACAGAAGAACCCAAAACCGGTTTGCTACATACAGAAGAACCAAAAACCGATTTTTACGGAAGCTACCTACATACCGGTTTTTACGGAAGCCGCCTACAATCTACTCGGATTCCGATGATGAAACGACGTACAAAACCCGCACTGAAAACAACTCTGCCACATACAGAACAACCCAAAACCCTAACCTAGATTTCTTTTTCCACGTCACACCTGACACGTCACCACAAACCCTAATCACTAAGCTAGAATCATCATGGGCTCATGATCCTTTAACTACACTTAAACTCATTTGTAATCTTAGAGGCATACGTGGCACTGGTAGAACAGATAAAGAAAGCTTTTATACGTCTGCTATATGGCTCCATAATAACCATGCAAGTACCCTAGTTTGTAATATTCCTGTTTTAGTTGAGTTCGGTTATTTTAAAGATTTGTTCGAGATTTTGTATAGGCTAGTTGAAGGTGAGGATGTTAGGCAAGTGGCGAAAGAGTTATGGATGGCAAAAAAGTTGTCTAAAGGGAAAGGAATGGAACGGAAAATGTATTTTCTTAACAAGAAAAGGGAGAAAAAAAACAAGAAAAGGAGAGCTAGAAGGAATAATAGGAGAGAAATGCGAGAAGATGAAAGTTGGATGGACAAGACTCGGGAGGAGAGGGTTGAAGAAAATAAGAAACAGATGGAGAAAAATAAATACAAAGCGAAAAAGTTAAGGAAACAGAAGGAATTTGCTATGAAGGAAAAGTTAAATGATAGGTATGGTTCAGATCAAGATTTTAAGATGTTGCATGATCAGGTATCAACTTTTTTTGCCGAATGTTTAAGATCTGATATTGATATGTTGAAATCTGGTGAAAGTACGAAGATTAGTTTAGCTGCTAAGTGGTGTCCTAGTGTTGATTCGTCATATGATAAGGCGTTACTGATTTGTGAATCAATTGCTAGGATTCTTTATCCATGGGATTCGGATAGTGAGTTTGAAGCACTGGATGAATTTAGCTATATTGTTAGGATTAAAAATAAGTTGAGGAAAGAAGTACTTGTTCCTCTTAGGAATGCGTTGAAGTTACCTGAAGTATATATGAGTGCAAAAGAATGGAGCTCGATTACTTATGAGAGAGTAGCTTCTATTGCTATGAAAAACTATACTGATATATTTTTGCATAGAGATAATGAGCGGTTTCGTAGTTATCTAGAGAAGGTTAAACTTGGTGATGCCAAAATTTCTGCAGGAGCTTTGTTGCCTCATGAAATTATCAGTTCTGTTCAAAGAGGGAGTGGGGGTGGTATGGTAGCTGAGCTACAATGGAAACGCATGGTTGATGATTTGTTGAAGGAAGGGAAATTAACGAATTGCATTGCGGTTTGTGACGTTTCTGGTAGTATGCACGGGACACCAATGGAGGTTTGTGTTGCGCTTGGTTTATTGGTTTCGGAACTTAGTGAAGAGCCATGGAAAGGCCATGTGATTATGTTTAGTGAATCACCTGAGTTACATTTAGTAGAAGGGCCTGATCTTAAATCCAAGACAGAGTTTATTGAAAGAATGGATTGGGGTTGTAATACCAATTTCCAGGGAGTTTTTGATAGAATGTTGGAAGTTGCTGTAGAGAATAGGTTGAGTGAAGCCGATATGGTGAAAAGGGTATTTGTTTTTAGTGATATGGAGTTTGATGAGGCGTCGTCGCGTCCATGGGAGACTGATTATGAAGCGATTCAGAGAAAGTTTAAGAGTCACGGGTATGTAAATGTTCCAGAAATAGTATTTTGGAATCTTAGAGACTCGCGTGCTACTCCTGTGACTGCTAACCAGAAGGGGGTGGCGTTGCTTAGTGGGTTTTCGAAGAATTTGTTGACCTTGTTCCTTGAAGGAGGTGGTGTGATCAATCCTGAGGATGTACCCAAGAGGAGTGGTTTGAATCCTCTAGAGATTATGGAAGCTGCTATATCTGGAGAATTGTATCAGAAACTAGTTGTGTGTGACTGATGTGGGATTCCTTTCTCTGCACCAATGGTTCCATCTTGATGCACTCTGTGGAGGGACACCAAAAGTTCTCAAGCCAGTCTACTCCAGTAGTATAGAGTGTAAAAGTTGTATTTTTTTTGTAAATTTCACTTCTTGCTCCTTGCAAAAAAGATTCAAGTTATCAATAAATTGCACAGATGATGCGGTTGTGTTTTTTAGATAACACTTGTTTATTATCTCTTGAGTAGAAAAGCCATATATGGTTATAAAAAAGAATTAAGCCTTGGTTTGAATTTTATATTACATGTTCTATCATCAGAAGCTCTGATTGGTTTGAACTGTGGATATGCATCAATACATTATGAGCTTCAGTTTATATCTATTGTATTACAACAATATCGACAGCACAAATTTGCAACTTTATGACTTTAACAATTACATTTTATTTTTGAAACGACAAAGAAACTCGTAAACATATGTCAAACTTACATTTTACAAGGTTTATTTGGTATTATGAATTAAAATTTACCTGATAAGTTTTAACAAACTTACCAACTTGCAGAGAACAAATACGGAGTATCAAATTATCTATTGATTATATGAGAGTTAGCAAATGGATCATGAAAGATTTAGCATAAAAGGGAATGATGTGCTGTTTTTTTACATTACTTTTGATTTGCATCAGTGGTTCTCTTTTAGAACAAACCAGGTGTATGCTTGATCTGGATCTGTTACAGTAATGTGTTTTCTGGTTTAAATTCGTATTTGGGAAAATTGCAAGACCTATATATAGACTACAGTAATGTGGCTAATGTTCCAGTGATCTATTAGTTCTGCAAGTTTGTCATCCATTGTTTTTTAGTTATTAACAATTATATCTAAACTTGTAGCCATGTAAATATTTTCTTGAAGGGCTTATGAAGCTTAATTAGCGTTTGTGGTATATACCAAAGGCCTCCTGGTCTATAGCGGTACGTATATCAATGACATCATATTACATACTGAATGCGTTGCGAAAACTCAAAAATAAGAACGAAAAACATAACTAATGAAGTCCAAATGCTAAATCCATATAAAGTTTACCTCAACTCACTTTATATGACTTGGTGACTCGCACATTTTAACCCTTTTTTTTATCACTCACTTAGATAAGAAAAAAACATGTGATTTACTTGCCTTTGCGTCTGGGTCTTTTCCCTTCCCTTTGTTGTCCTGCCCCTTTGCCTTTTAGGTTTAGTTTGCCCTTTGCACTTTAGGTTTAGTGGCCCTTTTGCTCTTCCCTGGTAGGTTTGTAGTAGGCTAGTGGTGCCTCTTTTCCCTTTGCTTTGCCTTAGCTTTAGCCCCCTTGCGTTGCCTTGCTTTGTTTTTGTGTTGCTCTTCTTGCCTTTTGCCCGCTTGCTTTTGTGTCCTTGCTTTGTTGTGTTTGTTTTTGGCTTTGCTTTTGCTTTCTATCTTTTGCCCTACTTGCTTTGTTTGCTTGATGTGACTGTCTTGCCCCTTGTTTGTTGTTTTGGTGCTCTGTTTGTTTGCATGTTTTTATATGTTTGTCTTTTGTACTAGGCCCTTTGTTGGTTGGTTGCGTGCTTCTAGTTGCTTTTACTTGTTGCTCTTTTGCTACTTGCTTCTTTTTAGTTTCTCTATCACTCGCACTGGTGCACGTGCCGGAGGTCTCCCTGGAAGCAGTCTCTCTACTCCCAGGTTTTACCTGGGGTAGGGGTAGGACCTGGCTACATTTCTACCTCCCCCATACCTCGCCTTCGCGGGATTGGGTATGTTGTTGTTGTTGTTATATCTATATCAGATTAGAATGTACTTGTTTATACCTATTACTATATGAAAACTTTACATCATGCAGCTAGCTTGTTAAGAGTTTCTGGAAACATATTTTGCAGATTCTAAACTCTATTTGAAGATGACCAATAAAGTGATAACCAAAATGTTGTCGAACAATGCAGGGGCAATTAAAAACACAAGCTTCGGACTCTCTTGATTAAAAGATCAACTAAAAAGAAATAGACAAGCCACCTGTCATACTTTCCAACTCAAATTGCCAAATGTGCTACAAGTCATTCATCACTTCAAAAATGTGACGCAGATGTTCAATCGCTATCTATCTGAGTACAACTTCGGTGCCCCAACACAAAGTTCTGGCATGACATAAACTATAGCAAAAAATTGTACATGTAGCAGATTAATACCAATCTCATCTACAGTCGGTAAGTTCATCACTAGGTTCAAAATGCATCCTCATTTTTATGCCTCAATAGCTAGTGTTACCATGAAGTATAGGATTAACAGGAGATAGATAAGTGCACCCTAATTCAAGATCTTTTGTGTGTAACTGATGTTGTCAAGCAACTATAACGGCTAGATCATTTGCTGGTGCAGATCAGCAGCCTGCTGAGCAAGCTCCACGACCATAGCTTCGTCAAAGAATTTATTGATGCTGACGTCTTCGCTCATTCCCTATTAAAAAAAAAAAGACAAAGAAGTCAATAAACTGCACAGCTTATCAACTTAACTAAAGAGTGATTAAGGTGAAAATAAATTCTTAATTAATACAGTCGTACACTATTTCCCCAATTCTAGCTTCAGGGTCCTATAATTTCATTAGCTTGGGAATGATGAACAAATTTGCTACCATGCTAACTGTTACATTAAGAATAATTTGATAGAAGCTACAACGTATTGGCAACATGGGCAGGTCAAGTAAGTTGGGTGTACACTCAGACTGCGTTGAGCGGTGTTTAGTTAGCCTCAAACAATATTTGTCCAAGATTCCAACTTTTTTTCTTTAAATAGGTTGTCAAATAT
>JARVZY010006031.1:0-27608 GCA_030686995.1 Artemisia argyi
CCAAGCATAAAAGTCATCTACTAAAACCAGGATCTCATTGGAAATTAAATTTCTTTCCTGTTTGCCCATAAAAATGTTCTCTAAGAATAGAAGCAGACAAACGCGTACAACATCATCATTTGAAAGTTCATCAAACTCAACGTTATCAACAAGAATCCGAAAAAGGTGTTCGGCCTTTATATTACTAATTTTCTCAGTACGCCTCTCCCGAAGAAAACTTAATATACGCTTACCAAAACCAGATTACCGTTTCCTTAAATGCTCTAAAGAAACATCACCAAATCGAAAACCTAATACTAAGCACATATCTTCCCGACGAAATTCTAAGCTTTTTCCCCAGAGATCAAAATACATGGGAGTATTTATATTAGGGTTTTCAACAGATCGTTGGTGTTGAAGTAAATAATGAAGTAAATGGTTATCATGCTCATATGTTTTTATCTGTAACCATCGACCGAAAACAGTGTTTTTAAAAAGTTTAAGTCGTTCAGGATTGGAGCACAACTTTTGCCTTATCGTATTTATATAATGCAGCTTGGTTCTAGTACTGACCTTGGCATCATACACCTATACAAAACAACAAACAAAACATACACATATTAGCATATGTTTACGAAATTGGCATACGCACATAAGTAAACAACTATAATCTCAGACTAGAAAAAATAACATAATTTGAAAACATGTAAAACAGTACATATGGATATACTTTGGCTTATTCATTTGGGCTTATGAACTCAGTGAAAAGCTAATAAGCTTATCAAACACAAGTTGTAAGCTAATGTCGAGAAGACTTAATGTCAAATTAATTATTGTCATTAAACAAACACTTAATTAATCAAACTAACATATGTTAATTAGTTTAAATCAAATAATGAAAAATTCAAAGTTTAGGCAATGTTATAATTAGATTTAATACCTGTAAACTAGGATATAACAATAAAACAATTCTAAGAAACATAAGAGAAAAGTACCAACATTATTAAATTCCAACCCAAAAAAGTGTCTCATGCTCGACTGGTAGTTGGGGAGATGGATATATTTATGATACGTTAAATGAAGCTTCACCTAAAATCCATCTACCCACAATCACATTATATATAAACTCCTACATACAGGTTGTTTCAATTCATCTCCTCACAACTAATGAAGATGGCGAAAAAGGAAGCTTCAGCTTACTCTCCCAGTCTCAGAATTTCAGGGTCAAGACCTCAAAATGCAATGTGTTCAAAATGCATCAAAGTGTGTGCAAAATGCATGAAATTGAAATAGGAGATAACGGAACTCAGGAAAAAGCTAAAATGGTTTAAGAATCCTCAAAAGAAAACAACTCAATCACTGTGGACCCACATGGAGAATCTTAATTTCAAGTAATTAGGCAATATAAGAGCAATCTAAAGCTCGAATAATGTTGTTGTTGTATTAGTAAGTTTAGGCTTTTTAATTATCTAAGTTGTTATGAATTCAGTAGATTTTCAAGGTTTAATGAACTGTCTCATTTGGCCGTTAGTGGTCGTTCTATGTCGAAACATCTTGAGTATCTTGTTGTTGTTTTTTGTTAAACTATTTTAAGTATGGCACATACATACCATAAAACAGCCTAAACAACAATCAGGCATATATCGGAACTATGTTACTAAAATCCTTAAACTAAAATCCTTACACTGGTAATAAGCACTAAAATCCTTAAACCTCCAATACAATAAAACAATAACCATAACCCTAAGTTTTCTGGTAACGCCGTGGCAATAAATCAAGTAATCAATATTCCAATCTAACTGTGGGTTACTGTGCAAGTGGCATATTTTTAAGCAAAGGATCAAACAAACAAAGATATGGTAACCCTAACCACAACGATCTATTATAATAAAAAAACATAAATTGCACAAGAACATCAATGATCGCACGTTTTACTTACCTGTAGAGATTCCATTGCACAAGAACATCAATGATCAAAGAAACTGCGTTACTGTGCAAATCGGAATCGGTTTGGTAACCGATTGAACTTCTGAGAACCATTAGATTTGTGTGTTTTGTGTGTGTGTGTTTTTTTTTGAGAAACGATTTGTATTGCATTGATCTAAGCCATGCACATTTACCAAGACAAGTGTGTGTTTTGTGCGTGTTTTTTTTAACAGTAATAGTAATAGTAAAAAGAAAAAAAAAAGAAAAAGAAATAGTTTTGATTTAATTTGAAAACCAAATACCAAAAAAGAAAAACGAAAAAATAAAGGAAAACTATAATGAAAAGCAAAAGATTTGATTTGATGGGGAAAGATATGTTTCAATTTCCTAAGCAAAAAGTAAGCACATAAGTCGAGCACCTAGGTTGAGCACCGTCATTTAATAAAAAACTATTTCTTTTTGTACCTGTGAATAGTTAAATAGATTGCATAAAGATTTTGTGGTACAATTGGTAGTGGGACACGTGGCATATAGTGGAGTTGAGCAGTTGAGCATGACACTTTTGGGAAGAAGGTACAAAAGTAACCACAAAGTGAAATGACCTTGTACTTTTGTACTCTTTTGGTACTTTTCTCCATGCAAAATAAAAGGACAATTGTACAAATGCTTAGTCCTATTTGTATGCGTTACATGTCTTGTTGGTGGTATAGGAGCACACATGCTCGTGCTTGCCTGCCTGCAGTACGAAAATATACACGACTTCATTGTCCCACTAAGTGTTGTGCACCATTTTTATTTGGGTTTTTCCAACTTGTGCCCCTGGGGCACAAGTTAAGCACACCATAAATATACAAGGGCTCACAAAATAGTACACAATGATCCATATAAAATACAGACAAGTGTGCTTTTATGTAAGTCCCAATGTACTTTTGTTGTACTTTTGGTGTGCTTAACTTGTGCCCCTAGGGCACAAGTTAGAAAAACCCCTTTTAGGCTGGGCACAGTAAGGGGATTCAATCCCCTTACTTTTCCCTGCCACGTCAGCTTTCTCTCTCCAGCGACCTGCAGGCGATTCAGTGCCTCAGTAAGGGCGACCTAGTTCATTTTTTTTAAACATTTTTAACACAAACTCAAATTTCATTAATAATTAAAATGTTACATATTAATTCAAATAAAATAAAATACATTACAACACTTATTCAAATTACATTATAGCGACCAAACTAATTTGGATTATGATGATGCCAAATGTCTTCCACCAAATCGGCTTTGAGGTTAAGATGAGTTGTTTTGTTGCATATCTCCCTGGTAATTTCCAGCGATTCCTCATGCGTTCTTAAAGGGTCATAAGAACGGTGCTGCTCCACTGGAAAGAATTCGGGAGATATCGCCCGCCTTCGTCTTGAATTATCATATTATGTAATATGATGCATGTGTACATTATATGTCCAAGACGCTCTTTGTCAAATCCTTTAGCTGGACGTTTAATCATTAGGAACTTCTTCTTTAGTACACCAAAAACACGTTCCACATCTTTTCTTGCTGCTTCGTGCATCCTCTTATACAATTGACGCTTTTCATCATGCGTCCCTGGATGTTTAATGGACTTCACAATAACAGAGTATTCCGGATATATCCCATCAGCAAGATAATATCCCCATTTATAAGGCACGTTGTTAGCAACGAATTCCACATCCGGTGCTCTCCCCATTTTGAGATCACTGAAAAGTGGGGATGCACGTAAAACATTTACATGATTATTCATCCCGGCGACACCAAAGAACGCATGCCAAATCCATAAATCTTAGGAGGCGATCACTTCTAATAAAATGAAAGGAGTTTTCCCATGATCACCTCTACAAAATTGAGCTTTTAAAGCATGTGGGCAATTCTCCCACGGCCAATCTATACAATCAATGCTGCCTATCAGGCCAGGAAAACCATGAACTCGATAGTGATGCTCATAGAGTCTGTCAACGTCAGTAACTATCGGCTTTCGCAAATACTCTGTACCATATAACTCCATGATGACCTCACAAAATTTATAGAGACACTCACGAATTGTTGAGACACCCATTTGCACATATTCGTCTAGCATATCAGGATTCACTCCGTATGCCAATTGACGAATTGACGAAGTAACTTTCATCAATGGAGAAATACCAAGTAAGCCCGCACAACTAGGAGTTTGTTGGAAATAAGGTGAATGATCGGTTACCTCTCAAACAATTCGTGTGAATAGTCTTCGGCTCATTCAGAAACGATCATGGAATTGTTCTTCGCCGTATGTTGGGTTAGCGCAGAAGTAAGCAGTCACTAAACGGTTATGAGCAGCCAAACGATCCCTAGTAATTTGGTTTCGTGTTTCTTTAGGTTGTGACGCTTGATAAGCCTCCTAACAATCTTCCGCAAACATCAAATACCCGGTACTAACTTCATTTTCGTCATCCGAAGACGAATTGGCAAAAAAGATATCGAAAGAATTCATGGTGTGATTGAATATAGAGAATGTTTGAAATAAGGTTTGTGAATTGGAGTGTGTTTTATGTTGTGTATTTATAATAAGGTATTTAAAAGATTTTTTTATTGAATCCTAATGGCTAAATAATAAAAAGGAACACAAATATGTTTTTGAAAAGTCGATCCACCTCTCGACCGTTTGTCCCTTTTGTCTTGCCTCGACCGAATACCCACAAAAGCATGGATCGACTGGGATCGATCGACTAAGTTGATCCCCATGCATTACTGTCCCCAGCCTTATATCTCTCAATTT
Organism: Artemisia argyi; assembly: GCA_030686995.1. Lineage (NCBI taxonomy): Eukaryota > Viridiplantae > Streptophyta > Magnoliopsida > Asterales > Asteraceae > Artemisia > Artemisia argyi. The sequence continues at coordinate 4,679 of JARVZY010006031.1, forward strand.
TATTATTGTCTTGAAACCCAAGCTTTATTTTATTTTGTTTGTTTGCTTGTTTGTTTCAATTTGATTCCTTATGTATGTTTTATCTTTTTTGTTCATTGTTCGTGTTTTAAATAATTTGTAAAAATGCTTTATTTTGTTTTTAATCTCGTCTTAATTACATATAATGGTATTTTGCAAGAAATAAGTGTAAGGGAAGCTCATATTTGTTTCAAGGAACGGATTGAACATGAACAATAACAATAAGATATGAACATACATATTAGTATTTGTTTGAGTCAAATGCTTGTATCGAGTGATAATGAATGTTTTGTAGGGATTCCAGGTCTTAAAACATAGATTTTTCTAGAAATATTTAGGAAACAAAATATAAAAATTTTGTCAGATCAATTTTGATGACGTTAGGGTTAAACCTGATGACGTCAGCTTTTATTTTCTGAAAATTTTTCCAGATTTTGTTTTTCTGCTGGAATTATAAAGTTTCATAAAATCTCAAAATTTTAAACTCCAGGAAACTGCAAACATTTATTTTGCAAGCATTATATCTTTACTTGCTTTCTAGGATTTACTTTTATATAGAGTTTACCGCCGATTTTACGCGAGGTTTCATGTTTATTTTCTTTATTGTTTAACAAGTTATATTGAACAAGAAGATGATTTTATTTCAGGAGCGAAGCTTTACATGTTCATTTTATTGGAGGAAGATTTAACCATGTTACCATATTGTCCATACCGAGCGAATCAGGGGAGTACTAGTTTCTTTCACTCTCATTTAGTTTTACTTTTACATATTTAAATTGAATATTGGGGACAATGTTCGACTTAAGTGTAAGGGGGTAAGGTGGGATACCTTAGAAACTACAACTTCGCTTGATTTTTGTTTTGTTTAATAGTGAATGTGTAATAAAACTGAAAGAAATACTTGTTAGGGTAAATTTGGCACTTAAATTTTTTTGCAACATATAGGAGCGAAACTTTAGTCCTAATAAGCGTCTCATGGATAGGAGTTATATGACTAGCACAAAAACCGTACCACTCAAAAATTTTCACCCCAAATATGTGAGGTTCGCCTTTAGATTATTAGGAAAAAGCATTTATCTTTAGTGCTTATGAGTGTACTGGTAGTATTTACATTCTAGAACTTGTGTCAGCGATGCATCCCGAGACCGCTAGTGAGACTAAATTCGTGTAGTTAGGATTTACTATATGATAAGAGGCATTAGGATAACCCATGTTTTGAACCTGTGTTATAATTACTTTGGCTTCATTGGTCAAGTAATTCTCCCACACCTTTGCGATGTACTCATTTTTAGTACACGATACCCCTAGTACACTCCTCAGAGCCTATCATTTTCGTTTCTAACTTTAAGCATTTTGCTTAAAGGAAGAATTTGTTTACAATCCACCCCCAAATGTACACCCAAATCGCCTTAGCCTTCCTTGTATGCACTCATCTTTAGTGTATTATTATTATTTGTTTAAACCCTTAGTTAATTTAATTGATTACATGGTTGCTAAGTCAAGTCATATCTTGTACATATTATTTTGGGACGATTGGGACTCATAAGTAAAGTACTAGTGTAATGGAGTAATGGGGAAGAACATAATTCATTACCCCCGTATATGCGTTAATGTATTAAAGTACTCCAAGTGTTTCGATTCTCTTAATTCGAGTCTTTATTTTTAATCATGTAAAAGTTCAAGTGTAAGGGGAGGAAACGAGCCCGCTTGATGTATTATTTTGGATGGTAGGGCAAGAGTGTATTAAAAAAAGTGAAAAATGGAAAAAAAGAAGAAGAAAAAGAAAAGAAGAAAAAGCATACGGACTACCATCTCGTTTCTTTTATATTTATGTTGGTCATAGTTAGCTTAAGTTGAGTCGAGTCTTGGCTTAGCAACGCCGCATTGTACATGTAATTGACCAAGACAATTGACTTGCCCCCAGTAAAGTATCCCTTATCCAACAAATCGTGTTTTTCCATATCCCTACACATAATGTTATAACCCTTTGAAAGACCTATTTGATAGTTTATCCTAGGTGTTTACGCCAAAGTAGTGGAGGTTTTTGATCATTTCCCAAGCCTATGGTAATCTATTTGCTATGACAGATAGTGAGAGATATTTTTCCATTTCCATTTGTGATATATAAATTTATAACACCCGCGAGATGAGAGTATCCAAACACTATATGAGAAGTGCTAGTGTATAATTTCCGTGCTTGTTTTGACTAAGGTGGAGCGATCATTTGTTGTAATTACTTTTATATTAATGTTAAATGACCCCTAACTTGTATTTTGATTGGTATAAAAGCTCATTTACTTGAGGACAAGCAAATCCCAAGTGTAAGGGTATTTGATAAGGATGTATTTGATACACTTTTAGGGGGTCATTTAAGCCCTAAATCGTGTTTTTATAGTCAAATATTACCTTAAATCGTTTTTTTGTCATTTTAGGTACTTGGGACGTGAATTCTTGAAAATGGAGCATTTTGGAGCTTTTCGGACGTTTTTATGCTCAAGAATGAAGAAAACAAGAAAAGTCAAGAAAGTCAGGATTTTACACCTGACGGCGTCAGGCTTTGGAGCTGACATCATCACCTTATGAGAAGAATGGTGGATTTTTAACACGAGACGCCCCAGAAGAAAATGTCAAGTTTATACCTGACGGCGTCAGGTACAAATGTTGCAAGGATGTCAGGTGTTAAGTTAAAGACAGACGGCCCAGATGAATTAACAAGTGACGACGTCAAAAGGTGTCTTGGGCGATATGAAACCTTAGAACACGGCGATCTTATGGCGTCAGGAGCTATAACCTGACGTCGTCAGCTTTGTATCTCTATATATAGTTTAGGTTTTTTTCATTCAAAAAGGAAGTGGAACTTGTGGAACTTTTTAGGGAACTCTGGGAGTCTGACTTATATAGCAATTGAAAGATAAGTTCTCCTTTAATCATTCAATATGTTTATATGTTGTTTGATTAATTATTTATCTTTTCTTTTCATTAAGATGCTAGCTTAGATCTCTTAGTGTTTGCTTAGATCTAATGAAACCTAGTTATTGATTATTGATTGTTGGTTTGTTATTGATTGTTTGATTGATTGACTAACGTTAGGCTTAAGAAAACTGGTTAATCTCCTATACGGTAACATGCTTGAATGTCTTAAGAAACGTAATTGGATGTGTACTATGGTTTTATTGATTGTATTTAATGCATGAGTAGTTGTTGATGATGGTAGGACACTAAACGTGTCATCATAAGAAGAAATAAATACTCATAGAGTTGGGGAAGGACGTACACGCCCCCACGACTGGTATTAAGGAATGCAATCCTTCAATCAAACAATTGTAACAAATCAATAAATTAGTAAAAGATAACTAGGGAGTAGTGAAATCTAAGTAAACACAATTGTCTCCTATAAGTAATCCACCGCATTTATTTTCTTATTATTTTTATTTTATTAGTAGTTTTTAGTTAGTTGACTAGCAACTAATTCCGCCCAACCTTCCAAATACCCGAGATTTTACTACTTTCATAAAAATATAAAAATATAAAAATACAAAAAGAATCATCACTCACCTCTAGACTTAGTTGACATAGTTTTCAATCCTAACGACACTATTCCCCCTAGAGAACGATCAATCCCCCGGTACTTGCCACTCACTATACTACATTGGTCAGGTCTGGAGGATTGCAAGCTTCTCAAGATCCCTTGAGAAGTAAAACTTTTGCGAGTCCGCAATCCCGCATCATCATGAGCGTAGAACTATTGTTGTCACATCTACGCCGTAGTCTTATGACTAACTACGGTTGTAGAACTCCAGCTGGCACATTTACGTCGTAGTTTATTGCATGCTACGGCGTAGCTTTCCTCAAATAAAAGTTCTTCAATATAATAGTAATCTACGGCGTAGCTCCATTATCCAACTAAGCCATAGTCTTTGCATCTTCAGAATGATCTTGTGAGTAAACTCTAATCTTCAGTAGAATATCTTCAAATAATCATCAAAAGCGTTTATTTGCTCCTTTCTTGTCCTGAAATGAAAATAAAGAAATAAGAGCATAAATGAAGGTAATTAAACACAAAATGATGTCATAACGGGGAAAATTGACATTAGGAGTATCAGGACTATTTGATGTTATCAGTTGGGCAAAAGAAACCGGAATAAAAGACCTTTTTGGTGGTGTAATTGGCACAATGATGTCCCCCCCCGTGGGTCCATTGTGGTATGCCATAAGAATATCAATGACTTCTTGGCCGTGAACACACCGCGTGATCACTTGATCCGCACAAATCCTAAACAAGTATGGGTCGTCCCAAAAATAATGTTTAACATCCTTGAAGAATTTTTCTTTTGTTGGGACGACATCCCTTTCACAACAAAATTCCCCGCATGGTAATTTGCAATGTCGGCAAACCATGGGGTACTAGAATCACTATGTGATATCATCCCAAGCGTCTCGAGAGGAAATGTCTCGGTGATTTCCTTTTTCTTGAGAACACTTTGATGTAGATTCTCTAACCTTGACAAATGATCGGAGGCTTGATTCTCCGCTCCTATTTTATCACGAATGATAACATCAGATTCTTGAAAGAGAAGAATCCATTGAAGTAATCTTGGCTTTGCATCTTGCTAAGAGATGCTTTAGAGCCGAATGGTCGATATACACTATGGTCATCGATAAGACGAGATAGGTTTGGAATTTTTCAAAAGCATAAACAACGGCTAATAACTCTTTCTTAGTGGTGGTATAGTGAGATTGAGCATCGATCATCGTCTTACTCGCATAGTGTATAGGTTGAAAATACTTAGTCTTGTGTTGCCCCAAGACTGCCCCAATAGCATAATCACTAGCATCACACATTAATTCAAAGGGCAAGTCCCAATCGGGGGCAACCAATATCGGTGCTTCCGTTAACTTCTTCTTGATAATTTCAAATGCTTCAATGCATTCATTTGAGAAGAAGAATGGACCATCATTTTCTAAGAGGTGGGTCAGAGGCCGGGCAATTTACAAAAAATCTTGAATAAACCGACGATAGAAACCGGCATGACCAAGGAAACTTCTAATTCCTTTGACGGTCGTGGGATGAGGTAGCTTTGCGATCACATAGATTTTATCTCTATCTACCTCAATCCCGCCTTTGGAAATTTTGTGGCCGAGGACAATGCCCTCTTTAACCATAAAGTGGCACTTCTCCCAATTTAGAACCAAATTGGTGTCTTCACACCATTTAAGCATATTCTCTAAATGGGAGAGGCAAGAAGTGAAAGAATTTCCATAAACCGAGAAATCATCCATGAATACTTCAATAGTTTTCTCGATCATTTCATGGAAAATGGCCATCATGCACCTTTGGAACGTGCCCGTAGCATTACATAAGCCGAAAGGCATACGTCGGTAAGCAAACATTCCATAAGGGCAAGTAAAGGTGGTCCTTTCTTTGTCTTGAGGATCGATCAGGATTTGGAAGTAACCGAAGAATCCATCTAAAAAACAATAGTACTTACTCCCCACTAGACGTTCTAACATTTGATCCATAAAAGAAAGTGGGAAATGGTCCTTGCGGGTAGCATCATTATGCTTGCGGTAATCAATGTACACTCTCCATCCGGTGACGAGATGTGTGGGTATCAACTTGTTTTCTTCATTTGTAACGACGGTCATTCCACTTTTGTTTGGAACACAATGGACCGGGCTAACCTATGAGCTATCGGAAATGGGATAAATCATCCCGGCATCAAGGAGTTTAAGAACTTTCTTTTTGATGACGTCATGGATTTTTGGGTTAACCCATCTTTGTTGTTGCATGAATTGCGGGCTTAAAATTATCTTTGAGTAAAATCTTGTGAGTACAAAAACGAGGGTCTATGCCCCCTTATGTCGGAAATCTGCCAAGCGATGCCACTTTTATGCTTCTTAAGTGCATCCAAGAGTTGGGTCTTCTCCTCATCTTTAAGATATTTAGAAATAATGATGGGAAACTTGTCGGTATCTTCTAAGAAAGCGTACTCGAGATGAGGAAGTAAATCCTTGAGCTCGGGCTCCGGAGGATTCTTAGTAGACGACTTAATTTCTTTTAATTCTTCAATTTTAAGTTCCTTCGGTGGGAGAGATGGTGACGGGTCTTCATTCAATAATTTTTCAAGCAAAATAATGTCTCCCTCCGGATCAAAATTAGTTTCATTAATTTCCGGTGAAATTGAATAAACTTTTGAGATAAGCCTCGATCTCTTCTAAGATAAAATCACTTCCCTCAAAAGGAGTAAGGGAAGGGGAAGAGTCGGAAATGATTGGTTCAGAAGTCGAAGTGGGATTGCCACTCGAAGAATTGTTAGATAATCCAAGAATCTTTTGAACATACTCCTCACAGGCAATGTCAATGACATCGATTCGGTTAACCGACACAGAATCGTAATTGGAGGAGTATTTGGAGGTTCGATCAAGATTAAAGGTCACGACCTCATTATCAAATCGTAAAGTTATTTCTTCACCATAAACGTCAATCAAAGCACGACCCGTCCCCAAAAAGGATCTCCTGAGTGATAGAACGGTCCGCAAGCTCAAGGGTCATACAAGTAGGAGCGAGTTATGGAAGAGAAAGCTTTTCCCATACGGATAATGGCATTAGGTTGATGCTTCCACCAAGATTGGCCAAGGCTAAGCATTCAACCATCCTCGGAAAATCGCACGGGATAAGAAATTTGTTGGGATCTCCAAGCTTTTCGGGATTTTTTAACTTTTGAAATTTAATAATAAGATGAAAATAAGACACTTTTGAAAAGGAAATATTTTTGAAAACTTAGAAAAATCTGAGAATTAAGCACAAATATAAAACAGTTTACTAAAAAAAGCTAAACAAGAAAAAGTGAGAACTAAAGAAGCTATTTTTAAAGCTAAAAGCTAAAGTAAAACACCTAAATAAGCTACTAGGTACTTAATGCAACCTAATTAAGCTATTTAACTTATATAAGTAGTCTAAGATAAGCACATAAGCATAGAAACTAAAAAGCAACTAAGTAGGGCTACTAAACCAAACAGCCTGAACATGCAAACTCAAGCTTAATAATAAGCAATAAAACCTAAAAGCTAATCTATCAAATTGAAAACTTAAGAAGCTTATACTCTAAACTAATTATAAACCAAAAATCAAGACCTAAGGACTTATAAATAAGGAGAAATAAAGCTACAAAGATAGCTACACAGGACACTAATGTATCAGCAATATGAGAAAATAGGCAAAGAAGCAATTTAAAGCTAAATTTTAAGCAACTAAATGATTATGTAAGACCTCAAAAAGTAAACACATATTAAATTAGAAACAAAGGATTACTAAAAAGCACTATTTAAAGAATTTTGGAAATGTAAACAAGCTAGAAATAAGGTTTGGAAAAGCTATACTGAGTCAGCATAACCTAGGGCTATGCTGATGTGTTTATGGAATTGAAAATGGGTCAAAGCAAGTTTATATGATCTATTGGTCAAATATAAGTTGTCTAAATATGTTTCAAACCATGAAATTTTGGAAATTCATACAAAAGCTAGGAAACTATGTAAAACCACTAAAATTAACTTAAAAACTACTCAATTGATTAAAGCAAAGCTGATTCAAGTTTACTAAATGACCAAAAGTAGATTTTTATGAAGAAAAAGACCTAATCAAGTTGAGATTTTGAAAGAAACTTGTAAAACTAACAATATTAAGTACTATTAAGTGAAATTCTAATGAAAATAAACACTGAGATAATCTAAAACTAGTTATGCTAAGATTTTTGTATTTTATGAGTTTTTTTATGAAAACTAAGAATAGATGACTTCTATACTACAAGTAAACAACAAAAAGCAATAATAACTAATGATAAGCTAATAGAAATAGTAATAAGCACAAAGTAAAGCAAATAAGCAATAAAATAAGTAATACTCATAAATTAAGCTAAAATAGAATTTAAATGTAAACTTACAAAAGCCCTTGCACAAATAGGGCAAAATATGCTCGCGGAGCTACTCAACAAGCTCTAGCTTGTAAAAAGACAAGCTAGTAAAAGCTATAAGCCTTTCCCTTATTGGTTTTTCATCTACTTGCTTATTTTTTATTTTTATTTGTTTTTTATTTTTTTTGGGTATTTTTGATTGATTTTTGAATAAAATGATTATAGTTTAAAAACACAGCTCACACAAGCTATGTAGAGCTTGTATGAGCTTATGAGGCTAAGTAAGAGCTTATGAAAGCTTATTACAACTTATTTTAACCAAAACACATTATAAATGCTTTTGACTTATATTTTTTTTCTTTATTAAAACAAAAGTAACAAGAGTATACTATTAAAAAGCTAAATAAAAAACTTAAAAGAGAGCTTATGAAACATAAATTAGAGCTTGTAAGAGCTTATTTAACCTTAACAAAACATGATAAATGCTTAAGAGTAAATAAGGCAAGTAATAAAAGTAAAATTGAAATTTTATTAATAACTAAAGGTTTACAAAGCTGTTAAAAGGAAATACAATGTAAATAAGATAATAAACTGAAAAACATAAAATAAGCTAAAAATGACTCATAAATGTCACACCCCACCGAAGGCGAAAACGAGAGGTGAGACAAAATCAATATACATCGCAAAAGAGATATAAGACAATACCATAATTTACATTAAAGGAAAAATATATCATTACAACATTGTTATAGCCGACATTGGCAATTTAAGATATAAAGTTTGGTTTCCAAAAGATAACATTTTAGTACATAATGATCAGTAGTGACATGTGAAAACTTCATTATGCAAAGACCTTGAAGAAAAGCTTATTGACGATCACCTGAAATGCATGAGAGAAAACGGGTCAACTATGAAAATAGTTGGTGAGTACACACGTTTTATATAATATGAAAAACCAAATGAGAAAGTTCGCAAGGCAAAGGCATTGTAAAGTATTATGTCTTGCAGTCAAACACACGTGGTCATAATAGGTCACAATATAAGCACCACGTATATAATAATGTATGCCAGGGAAAGCCCCTAATTAAATAATATGCGTCCCGTAACATAGTGAACGAGAGGTTGGCCGACCTCTAATAGCGCTATCCATACTACTAATAGGTGAGGAACAATGCGAATGTACGAACAATACATCATACAACTATTATATACAATTAAGAAGGCTCCAAACATGGGAGACTTCGCACGCTCCACCAATAAGGTGAGACTTTAGGTCAAGAACGCTCCACCAATAAGGTGAGACTTTAGGTCATAGCACATACGGTTCGTTAAGTTCAAAACAAGTCATAAGTTCGCAATAAAGTTCAAGAGTTTAGGTCAAAAGAGTTCAATAAATAACAATCAAGGTAGTTCAAGTATAATTCATGCATCCACCCCAAAACGATTAAAATGGTTAGGAAAAGGGGTTCGTGAATACTCACCTCAAGCAATAGGTAGTGCGTTACAAGTGTACACAGAAAACGACGCGCGATGCTCTAACCGCAACCTAAAGTGATAATGCGTTTTAGGTAGTGCTATAATGTCGTGAATGCAATTTATAAAATATTAAATCACCCATACATGTTTGTTTGTATATTTAGTTGTGAAAATATATTTACACCGATGTTTACTGTTAGAAATTTTAATATATATTTTCAAGTATATGTCGTAGTTTCGATATGAATATTTCAGTAATGAATATTTTGGAAAGTTTACGACTCGACTAAAATAGTTAACCAAAACACTACAACTTTCGTTTAAGTCATTTTAGCTAAAACCGCACCTAAATTGTCTAAAATCCATTTTGAAAAATAAAAACAGGTTACTATCCCCTATTAGAAAAGCTGTCAAAATAATACTCTTCGTCGGTATCTTTGTTAAGTCATAAATTCTTCGTTATAGGCTTATAGCTCAGTTTTTAAAGTTCTACCTATCCCCGCGAAGCTATTTAAGTACACTAATATATTTTGAGGTCTCGGAGGCTCGGTTTATCTTTTAAATCTCGGTTTTACTAACTTGGAAATCCATTCAGCAACAATATATTTTTCTGAAAAATAATTATCGATAATATATATTTAGAAAACTCGTATCTTATTCGTTATGAGTCCGATTTTTACGTTCTTTATATCCACGGAAAGGTATTTAAGTGTAGTAACAAAATTTTAACTCTATAATATGTCAAAACATTTTCGTGGTTACTGTTCATCCGAATTAAATTTTTAACAGCTTGCAAATATGTTTAATAATCCATTTTAATCCCTTAAACACAATCAAAACTCCATTCTAGCTTACCCTTCCACCAATTTCTTCAACCATTTATATAGTTCTAATATAGTAAAATCAATATAATAAAAATGTAAATCTTGAGAAAATGACTAATAATCAAGTAGAAACAATTTTTGATTTATATAAACACTTTTATAACAACAGTTTCAACAAATCAAACAAAAATGATTCAAGACTTGTTCGTTCACATTTTTCTCATCAAATAACTTTGAAAAATATATATATATATATATATATATATATATATATATATATATATATATATATATATATATATATATATATATATATATATATACTTGTTTTGATCATAAAAATTCACAAACATGTGTATAGGTGATATATGTAATTAAAGGAGTTTAAATAAAAATTTAAACTTAGTAAATGCATAAATGAGCATAAGGAATGTATACAATATATAAGTAAAAGTATATAAATGATTTTTAATCTTACTTGAATATGATGGATGTATGATGAAAACAAGAAAAATGAAACCCGAACAATACTCCAAAAAGATATATAACAAATCTTTTAACCCGAAAATACACTTGCTACCCTTGAAATGATCAAAACAAAATTTCCTCTTCTTCTTTTTCACCTAGGCCGAACTTCACAAGGTTTTTGGGAGAGTTTATATGTTTTTATCTTGTAAAATGAGTGCCTAGTGTTTATTTGCTTTTACACTCAAGATATCTAAATATTTAATATATAAAATGAGTTTAGTAAGTTGTAATAAATGAAATTTTGTCAACACATGTAACAAGGGAATGGTTCGGCTGATATGGCTAGGGGTGTAAGAGATTTGTTGAAATTATTTAGATTTTGGTTGGTTTTTGGTACATGTAATTATATTATATAATCCATCAAGTACTAGCATTAAAGGTTTTTGTGTCAAAATGGTGAAATGAGGATGGGGGTCGTGGGTTTTGGCTAAAAAAAAAGGGAAAGGATGGCTCATTAATGCAAGTGTTTTCTTGTTCCCTTGATTTGATTTTGTACATATATATTAGTAAAAGTTAGATATTTTTAATTTATGTATTGAGTTACTAGAAATAAATTTTAGTGTGACAAAATAAAGTGTAATGAAGTTGTAAAAAAAATTAGATATAATTTGTTCAGGTATTGTGTGATTAAATGATTACCGTTTTGCAAATACTTGAGTTATCGTAAATATATATTTAAGAATATATATATAATAAATGAATTTAAAACATTGGGTAAAATAATACTAAAATATTTGTAACATTGTAATGAGTATGAAAATATATTAGAAAAAAAAATTGTTGGAAGTATCGGTTATATTATTCATGCACAAAAATTTGTAAAAGCGTTTATTTAATAAATGGATATGAACGACTAAAAATGCAAACACAGGCAAGACCCAAAATGAAAATTATGATACTGGTAATATGTAGAATAACTCTAGTATATATGTTGTGCACCAAATGATGTTTCTCGGTTACGCGACCTAACTCTTAAAGTTATACATAAATAAAACTCGTAAAACTCAAATTTTCAGAAAATAATGAATAGTAAAAACTACGATTGTGAATAGTAACTTTTCAGGGATGAATAGTAAAATTTTAAAGTTAATATTTTACCTAAAAATACGAGTTGTTACAATAAACTACACAACTGGGAATGAGACTAAGGGGTCCTATTTATAGCCACAGGAGAGGGGAAACTAGGGTTTGGAAGAAGGTTCTAGATGCTCTTATCACAACCCTTGATTATATCTTGGCCGCCAATCCATGAAGCTCAGCCGTTTGATCATGATATGAGGTGTTTCCTCCGATTAGAATGCTTCATAGTGCTAGATTGTCATTCCCTTGTCCCTGTCAGCTTCTAGAAGTACTTAATGAGGTGGGTAATTTGGGGGTTTAGGGTAAATAGAGGTTGAAGACGGTGAATAGTACTTGGGGTAAAAAGGCGGGTAAGGTTAGATATGTTTGACTGGAGATTAAATATTGGTTTGACCGGGTATGGGTGGATTAACGAGTAAGGGTAGTTTGGTTTGGACTGGGTAGAATAAAAGATGGGCTGGGTTGGTTGTAATAAGTGTTGGATTGGATATTTCATTGGTTTAGTTATGATCCGGATTTAGTGTATTAGTTTTAGGATTTTAATCATAAGAACTAATTTTGACAATTGATAAAATCCAAGGACCATTTCTGACATTTTTGCAAAGTACTTTTGAGGGTTAATCTTAAAAACTAGGGCATAATATTGATCCATTCTTTTAAAATCTTCCCCAGCTTCGGCTTTAAATGCTCTTTCCATTTCTCGTGCTCGTTTTTGTCGTTTTCTCTTGATTTTTGCCCATTTTCTAGATATCCGTACCTGCACAATCACAAATACAAAAACACATATATTTGGCATTTATTGATCAGTTTTTGGTCTTTTTGGTCCGTTTTTTGTCTAATAAAGGTATGTGAATAAGCACATATCAGTTCACTTCACAGTTTTTTTTCATCCTTTACACACACAATTTTCTGTGATCAAATCATTTATCACCTAAACTCTCCTTTGAACATTTAGTTAGTTTACTTTTGTTTAAAGAGTGATCCTTTCATCCAAACAAGTGATCACCATCATTCCTCTACTAGTCAAGAGAAGAACACAAAGTATCAAGAAGATACAAGATGTTAGAGTCTTTGTGTTGATCATTGTGATCTTGTAGAGATCTTGGGGATCTCTTGTAGCTTGTGTGATATTTTGTTGATCAAGTGGATCAAGAGTAAATTGTGTTGATCGTGTACGTAAGGATTGTGTAGATCGTGTGGATCTTATGAGATTGGTACTAGCTAGATTAGTACTCAACATTTAGCTTAGTGTCGAAAAATAACGTAAGCGATGTAGTACGGTTCCTGTAACACCCTAGGCAAATCCCACATCAGCTGTGGCGTGGAGAGATGCTGGGCTCATAAGATAACATTCGCCTTATAATGACACAACGCGTTTTGTGGTCTACTGCGAGTGGGGTTCTTAGGAACTGGCAGTTAAGCGTGCTCATGTGAGAGTAGTACTGGCTTGGGTGACCTGCCGGGAAGTCTTCAAATGAGGCCACAAAAACAAAGCCGTGAGCATGCGGACAATATTGTGGTCTGCGTAAGGCGGGGTGTTACAAGTGGTATCAGAGCCACTCCTGAGCCGTTCGGGATGGTGGGGCAAACCTCATCGAGGACGATGAGTCCCTAAGGGGGTGATTGTAACACCCTAGGCAAATCCCACATCGGCTGTGGCCTGGAGAGATGCTGGGCTCATAAGATAACATTCGCCTTATAATGACACAACGCGTTTTGTGGTCTACTGCGAGTGGGGTTCTTAGGAACTGGCAGTTAAGCGTGCTCATGTGAGAGTAGTACTGGCTTGGGTGACCTGCCGGGAAGTCTTCAAATGAGGCCACAAAAACAAAGCCGTGAGCCTGCGGGCAAAGCGGACAATATTGTGGTCTGCGTAAGGCGGGGTGTTACAGTTCCACCTGAAGGGAGCTTTGTTGATATAGTGCTTAGAATTCTCGAGTTGGGTACTCGGGGAGTGGAGTATGGCGAAGAAGAACTTCGTAACCGAACCACTATAAATCTCATTGTCTCGGTTTGATCTTTCCATCTCTTTTCTTTATATTTATTGCTTACTTGTATTAGTCTAGTATAGTGTTCATATTGGTGATGATTGATTTCATTTACAATTGAATCTAAGTTTTTCAGAAAGTAAATTTTTATAACTAAAGAAAACAAGTCGGTAAACTATTCAACCCCCCTTCTAGTTTCTCACATAAATGATTATTTCCGCTTGTCAACCATTTATTGGGTTGTCATTTTTGAAACTTTAAAAAAGTTCTTATTTGATCTCGATTCCCTATAACCATGACCAAAACTCTCTAAATCACTAATTTACGCTTAATTGATTAAATAATCTTAACCCATATTCATTAACGCCTTAATTCATGCTTTAGAATGAAAATGACCCAAAACCCAATTTGAATCTCGAGAACCCTAACTTACCAATTCACAACAAAGCTTAAAACAAAAAAAAAGTACTTACTTAGAGGATCATTGCCATGGCCAAAACAAATGAAGTTGGGAAATAATTTCTTCATCATCAAATGGTCTTCAAGATCATTTGCCTCCCTTTTGTTGCTTGTAAACCGACACACAAACACACTCCTGAAACAGTTAAGAAGTGTGGGGAAATGTATAGGACTTATCTCAATATAATTGGTTATGATCTTTGGACAATTGGCGATAGTAGTCCCTTAAGTCATATCCTCTTATAGTTGTGACACATGAATCCTTTCTAAGACCATATACATATCATAAAAACTTATGGTTTGACAAACCAATCACGTAAAGTCTTTAAACTCATATAGGTCGTAGTCGAAGTTACCTAGTAATAAAATACATGAGACCTGGTATTGGGGTGTTACACAAAGTTCGATTTCCCCTTTCAGACATTCCATTGTGTTGTAGCATGTATGGAGGAGGGAATAGGTCTAAAAAACTTGACTCATCATATATTCGCCTCCTCGATAAGATGAAGAGCCTTTATAGTGTTCCCGAGTTTAAGCAGGTAGACATAAACATGGACACAGTTCTAAAAAAACCATTATGAAAAGAAAAAAAAAGGAGGGTGACAAACGAAAATAAAATAAAGTAAGGTCGGTTTTTTTTTTATTTTTTTTATTTTTTATTTATTTTTTATTTTTTTTAAAGGAGAATTTCGCCGGTAAATAAGGTCGGTTTATTTTGTGATATATAAAGAGGGTTTATAAAAAAAAAAAAAACAGAACAAAAAAATCAAGGGACCGGCAAAAAGCAAACCCTAGATGAGATCAGAGATGGAGGATGATGACGATTACATCTGGACGGAGGAGGATTTTAAGCGTGCAAGTGCACCGACCCGTATGGATTTTGTACGTTTTAATGCTATGTGGCAATATGACTTTAATGGTGGAAGTCCGTTGACGTCCAGGGAGCAGTTTGCTGACGCTATGTACGAAACGGCTAGAGATATTGGTGTACCTGAGAAACTCAAGAAGCTGATATCTGAAATCAGAGACAATAACAAGAAGGAGAAAAAGAAGAAGATGATAGAAAAGAAGGAGAAAAAGAAGAAGAAGATGATGTGGAGAAAGAAGAAGAAGATAGAAAAGAGTAAAAAGGAGGAGAAGAAGAAGAAGAAGATAGAAAAGAGTAAAAAGAAGGTGATGTTGAAAAAGGGCTATTATGATGATGAGGAGGATAACAAGGAGAAGTTAGAAAAGATTGAAATGAAGGAGAAGAATATGATGTTGAGAGAAACATATTATGATCCTGAGGATCCTAAGGTTCAAGCTGAAATGGACGCCAAGTTTAAAGAGTTTGAGAGAAGACTCATGTTGCTGCAACATATCAATGACTTATTTCAAGTCCAAAATTCAATATTATATATGTGTTTGCACTAATTTAAGTCTAAATGATAAAAAATATTGAACGATTAAAACATGTGACATAATATTCGAGTTACGTCAATGGTTGTTATAATGGACAACACAATATTTGAAAAAACAATGTTTACGAGACATGAAAATGCAAACGGAATTAAAGATTAGACTGTATACTCAAAATTTAAACCAACCTTGAAATTTTAGCAAATGAAGAAATATGTAAACAGTTAAGCAAAACGTACTTTAGCAAACAATAAATAACTTACTAGATAGTATAAATGATTTAAGAACATCTTATGCCAAAATCTGATAATGTACTTACACTCATACACTCAAAATTTAGGCAGAAATCTACTGTTGAAGTATAGAAGATATATTAACTAAAATTGTGTTACATAAAACACTTCAAAATGGGATAGGAATATTTATAAAAACACGACAAGTCTTACTGATCATGAAGGAAAACTCAAATCTTAAGTTATCTTATTCTCACATCTTTAACTTTTCTAATTCAATTCCTTATGACAATTGAGTGCCATGTGTGGGTGTTACCACTTGAATATGAGTGTGGTCTATATGTCAATTTTTAATTTGAACAATTTTATGTCTATATATTTTGAGGTAGAAAACTACAAACAGGTTCTTATATATGTTTTAGCGTTTTTGAAAATTCGTGCGGTTCTTTGGTTCCGGAACCGATACCCGCGGTTCCGGACCGAACTGAACCGTGAACCGAAATTTGAAATATCTAAGAACCGAGAACCGGATCGCGGTTCCAAAATGCGGTTCGGGTTGGGTCGGTTCCGGTTCGGTTCTCGGTCCATTTGCTCACCCCTCCGTATGGTTTAATGCCTACTACCCAGCTGACCCATACCATACCAATATCTAACAAAGAAACAATCAGAGTATCTGCAGCAAAAACATCTTCCAAACAGGCATTAAAGCACACACCATGCACGGATAACATTTTGCATTGTTTAACCATACTTATATACGAATACTCAAACAAAACTTCTATTAGAATCGTTGTCAGGTCTATCACAGTCACCCATATGAAACCGAACACCAGCAAATACTTGAGGACACTTCATTTATTTCTAGTCATTTGCAGAAACAGCTGAACCAAAAAAGCATGCAACATCTCTTACTCAAGGAAGTCCATATTCTCACATGGTACAGGTCGCTTGCAGAAAAGACTAACCGTAATGGTATCGCTAGAACAATCCATTTAGAAGTCATACTTGAGCAATACCAAACAAGGGAAAATAATCGTGCATCTAGAGATATCTAGTTTATTACAAAGCTTATTGCATTTGTGTTTACGAGGAGCAAATAAACTAGTGGACATATTCACTTTTCATCAGATAACTTATGCTTCCAGTTAGTTGAAAGATTACAAATGAGCCAACTTCATTAAATTCCCACTTCCAGCAGACAATGGTTTCATATTCATTAAGTAGGTATAGCTATCGCTGTACAAAATCTGGAGACAACATAGCAAGCAAATAAATCCAAAAGAGCGCAATGGTTTCAACTAATCCATGTGAAGAGGGACACTAAATTTTTGCAAATATAATAAGACACCGGAGTGCTAACCGCACGAAACCAGCAGCAATTAAGAAGCAAGTTGAAAGGTTAAGCCCAGTGAGTTTGGCTTACGGTTAGCGTGTAGGGGATTGTAAATGGGTAAAAATTATATGCAGTTGCCTTAGGGGCATCATTTATCTGTCGATAGTGAGAAACGAACAAATTACAGAAACTAATTAATACAATTACAATAAAAGTAAAGTAATGCAACTGGTAAACCTAGGGAGGCGTGTTGATTAAAAGTTTAAAACTAACATAGGTTATATATTTAGGCATAGGAGGCAAATTAAAACAAACAAGAAAGACACATATATTATATAAGTTAGACGACGACGATAAGTTGAAGTTGTTGACCTAATTAAAACAAGTTAAAACAAGAAAAAGACACACAGATATATTATAAGGAAGGAAGCAAATTAAACAAGCAGTGGTGCTTTGGCTTTGGCTTTGGCTTCTGCTTCTGCTGCGGCTAGTCTCTCCTTGTCAAGTCATATACCTCGCGCAGCCACTTGGTTTTTTCCGCACACAACTTTCTGATATTAGCAACTTTGGCTCGAACAATGGGGTCCTTAGGATCTATGGTTTTATAAACTACCTTTTCAGCATAGTATTGAAAAACATCAGCAGGAGATAAATCACCATATAACTTGTTCTTGTTACTCGGCCTCTTGTCGTTATTCATCTTCATCTTCTTCTTTTCAGGTTCTTCAGATTCACATTCACCCCCTTCCTCTTCCCCTTCCCTCTTCTTCTTGAGTGTCTCAGGAACAACATATCTAATCGATTTGCTTACTGAAAGAGCATATTCCTCCCTGGACATCATGTGACTATTACCGACGAAATTGAGTGAGTTATTTAGCCTTTGAAGGTCAAATTTCCTCATAGCATCAAAACGCGCAAATTGCTTCGGCGATGTCGCACTTAAACGCTTATAATCCTCCGGCGTCCACTCATCATCACCCCCCTCCATCTCTTCTTCTTAGGGTTTGCTTTTGCCGGTTCTTTGTTATTCTATCCCTCTTTTTATATCCGACCTTACTTTATTTTATTTTCGTTTCTTACCCTCCTACCAGCCTTTTTCTTTTCCCTTCATTTTTGTTTTCCATAGTGTAGATATTGTTGCTACGTTTTTCATGTAATTTTTATATTGTCAAAGCTTTGAATATCATTCGATATGACAACATTATTTCAGTTCCAACTTATTAAATTGGGATTTTATTTAAACATGAATCGGGATTTAGAGCATAAAAAAGAATGCCTCATTTTATGTTCATTGTTTTATTGTTACAATTATTTATTTAATAAACACAACGTCCTCGCCATTCACTCATTTACGAGGTCATCTTCTCGCTAGCTTGTCCTTGCCACTACCACGTCGCTAATGTCATTAGCAAGGTCAAATTCAACTATATTTTTTTTCCAAGGTAAATTTTATTAAGGAAAAAAAAGGAAGCCATAAAGGCATTACAAACAAGAGAAGGTGCAGAGTGATACAAAAGGCTAAGACACATCCTTAGCACCACATTAAGCACCACAAAAAACAAATGGCATAGGACAATACCCTAGCTCTAATACAAAACCAAAAATAAGCAAGACAAAAATACATAAACAATTGCCACATAAACTCCTAAAAGAATAGACAAAGCAGAAATGGGAACTTGAACTTGTGTCATCACCATACTAATACATGGGGTAGTGCTAAGGAGTCAACCAAAGCACCTCCAAACATCACCATATGATGACAACAACAAGTAAGCTAACCTGCCAAATCCAATTCTAAAGGAGTAAATGTTAATATCATGACCAGATTTCACAGAAATCATCAAATAAACCAAGTAATGACCAGCAATCACCAATGGAAACCTTCCAAACAGCATCACATCCTCTAGTGCATTCATGATGCAGAATGAAAACCAAATAAGTAATCATCCATCCATTCTGTCTCATTAAAAAACCCTGCCAAACAAAACCCTTTGGGAAAAAGAGTGAACAGGGAAAAAGAGTACAGAGGTTAGTAGTAGCAGTCATAAAAGTGGTCAAGACAAGAATAGACACCTGACCATGATAGCCTCTCAACCAAGTATGTGGATACCAGACAAAGAGTATATCAACACCAAGTAACTCCACTAGAACCAAATCTATAAAACCAATACCAGTAACAACTCTGCAACTCCTATTCCTCCATATCAACTCAATCACCAATTCCCTGATTCTAGGAACTCAATAAACATCAAAAGGATCCTATTGTACTTCCTAAAACCAGTATTCATCCTCATCCTCCAATTATAATTACCAATCATATGACTGAATCCAACCAGACCTAACTCTAGTAAATTTGACCATATTAACTAACATCATCATCCAAAATCATGTTATCAGCTAATAACTCATCCAAGATACATTTGAATTTATAACTTTTACTGATAGGAAAATTCCATACCTTAGCAGCATTGATGACATCAGGGGTGACATTAAGCTGCAAGCCCATGATCCTGAACCTAACTGCATCAGTGATAATCTTGAAAAGTACATCCTCAGTTCTACTATCACCTCCAAACAATCTAATATTTCTTTCTTGCCATAAGTAATAGACTGAAGCCCCCCAGACCAACCTTTGAATCACACTCCAGATAGAATTATTAGCAGGCTTGTTTACAATGCAAGAGATAATTTGAGGCCAACAATTTGAAATATTATCAAGCATTGCCATAGGCTTCAGTCTCTCCCACAATCTTCTAGCAAAATGACAACTAAAAAATAGGTGACTATGTGAATCCTTGCAGTGCTTACAGAAAGGGCACTTCATATCCTGAATGTTAAGCCATCTAGAAATTCTGTCTTGGGTCTTGAGCCTCGCTTTGACAGCCATCCAAAGGATAAATGAATGTCTTGGCACACATTGTAAAAACCAAACATGGTTATACCAAATAACTTTAGGATAACTGATCTTCATCACCTTCCAAGCCTCATTAACAGAGAAATTCTTCTCTTTCCCTTTTTTATTAATCCATACAACCTTATCATCTAAATGCATAACCAACTCACGAACCTGGATATCCATAACCTCAGCAAATCTATTATTCCAGTTAGAAGGCCAATTCCACATCCCATTAGAAATTAACTCACCAACTTTAGCTTTCATAACATCCCTATTTTGCATAAGAGATGTGTAGTTAATCAAGTTACAAAGAGGACCTCTTTCATGCCATCTATCAAACCAAAAATAGCACTTCTGCCCATTACCAACTTTACACAACACAAAGTTTCTTACTTTATCTCTTAAAGCAAGAATTTGCCTCCAACTCCATGAAGTATCTTGATTAGGTTTAATAACCCACACACTATCACCCTTTAACCACTGTGACTTGACCCACCTGACCCAAATAGAATCCTTATCAGTTAGCACATTCCATAAGTGTTTAGCCATAAGTGCCTCATTCCAAATATGTAGAGATTTAAGACCTAGACCCCCTTCACTTTTCATCATGCACACATCTTTCCAAGCAACACTATATTTACTACTCTTGATACTATCAACCTTCCAAAGAAATCTCTTTAACATCTTATCAATGTCATCACATATACCTTGAGGTAGAATAAACATAGAAGCTCAGAACACATTAAGAGAACTAAGAACAGAGGCAATAAGCTGAAGCCTTCCTGCAAATGACAAACTCTTGTTCTGCCAACCATCAATTCTTCTTTTAACATTATCCGGTAACACATTACAATCATTTCTATTAACTCTATTAGAGTCAAAAGGAATCCCCAAATACTTAACAGGCAGAGAACCTTCACTAAATGGCATTACAAGCTGCACTTCCAATTTGACATCATCCTTAACATTACCAAAAAAGACTGTACTCTTATCCATATTAGGTCTTAAACCAAAAGCTTAGCAAAACTCATTTAGAGCTCTTCTAAGAACTGAAACAGATACCTTATCACCATGGCAAAATAACATAATATCATCAGCAAAGCATAAGCTCATAATACCTTGCTTCTTACATCCCCAATGGTATTTGAATTTTTTCTCATAAGTAACCTGTCTCTTGAGCATAAGAGTGAAGACCTCCATGACAATGGTAAAGAGGTAAGGAGAGATGGGATCACCCTGTCTAAGGCCTCTCTTGGCTTTGAAAAAACCATGAGAATCACCATTAACAGAAATAGAGAAAGAAGCGGTCCTCAAACATACCATAATCCAATCCACCATAATTTTGTGAAACCCAAACTTAATGAGACAGAATTCCAAGAACTACCAAGAAACAATGTCATATGCCTTTTGCAAGTCTATTTTGAAAGCACATCTACCCACCTTCTTCTTGCTCACAAATCCACTCATAAGCTCTTGTGCAAGCATAATATTGTCACTGATATGCCTACCCTCAATAAATGCACTTTGATTATCATCAATCAAATTCTTCAAGACCCCCTTAATCCTATTAGTTATAACTTTACTAATACATTTATAGACCACATTACAACAAGCAATTGGTCTATAATCAGTAACTTTAGTTGGAACTTTACATTTAGGAACAAGTGAGATTAAAGTAGTGTTAAGCTCTCCCAACATCTTACCACTATTAAAAAATTCCCTAACAGCATTACAAAAGTCCACTCCAATAGTGCTCCAAGACGCTTTAAAAAACTTTGAAGTGAAACCATCAGGGCCTGGTGCCTTATTATCCTCAATGTCAAACAATGCATCTTTAATTTCCACATCAGTAACCTTTCTAACCAAAAATGCAGCCTCATCAGAACTCAAACTCTTACTAAAAAGTCCATCAACATCATCAATAGGAAAAACATCTTCACATGCACCAAGAAAACTCTGGAAATGGTTGACAAATTGGCTAGCAACATCACCATCACTAAAAACATTACCATAAACATCTCTGATACTTAAAATTCTATTTCTACTAAACCTCCCTTTCAACATATTGAGGAAGTAAGCACTATTATGATCACCCTCCCTCAACCATTCAGTCTTAGTTTTCTGCTTTAAAACCTTTTCTTCATCCATCACAGCCTCTTTGTAAGCATTATTAAACACCATTTCAGTCTCTCCAAGACTGCAATTATGAGGATCCTTATCTAACGCAATCTGAATCTTCTTAAGCTCTTCCCTGAGCTTATTCACCTTCTCAAATACATTACCATTTTGCCAATTTAACTTTCTAAGATGCTTTTTCATATTTTTACGTCTTCTAGCAAGTACAAACATAGCAAATCCATTGACAGGTTCAGCCCAATTATCTTTAACAACCAAATGAAACTCTTTTTTATCAGTTAGGTAATTCATGAACCTAAATGATTTTTTCTTCCCACATACCATAGAAGGAATGGTTAACAAAGCATGATTGTGATCAGAGGTGACATATGGAAGAAAAGTTGCAAAACTAGCACCAAAAGTGTCAAGAAACTGTTGCCCATAATTCTGTCCAACTTTTTCAGTATACCACTCTCAGGGTCTTTTCTTTTCTTTTCTGCACCCAGGTATAAAAAAGACCATTCATAGCTATATCCTCCATATCAAGTAGCTCAATACAATTTCTAAATTCACTCACACCATGAGTATTATCTACAATACCTTTAGAATGTTCATCTGAATACCTTTTATAACATTGAAATCTCCCAAAATAACCCAAGGCTTGTTATCAAC
>JARVZY010006035.1:0-27596 GCA_030686995.1 Artemisia argyi
AAACTGAAAAACACAAAGACTAAAGATATTACACACTACAAAGCTTCTATGAGCTTAATTATATATTACGAGCTACAAACTAAGACAATAAGCTTCCACATGACTTTTTCTTGAAATCTGCGAGTCCCACATGTCTTCTCTTTGACCAGAGACCAAATCCTCACCCTCCAATTGTATTTTGATTAATCACAGCCCTAGATTGGGATTTCCCGCCAAATTTGAGTTAGGGCTAAAAATTAGCGGTACTGGTGGGTGTTGGTGTGGGTATTAATTGTGGTGGGTTTGTTTGGTGGGGAGCATTAATTGTGGGGGGGGGAATTGGTGAAAAAGGTGAGGAGGAGGGGGATTGTCTCCCTGGTTTTGCGCGGGTATGTTGGGGAAGAAGGAGGGTCAAAGGGTTTGACCCTTTGACTGTTTGACCCCGTGGCTTATTAGTTTGAAAGTGGGCTGGGGATTGGGCCTGGATCATGGACTGGGCAATGGGGATGGGTTTGGTTTTGGTTTTAGATATAAAGGGTCCGGTTGGTTTGTTTAGTGACAAGGACCAATTTTGTAATTGTACCAAACTTCAAGGACTGGATTTGCACTTTTCCAATTTTGCTTCCAAGGACCAATTATGCCAATCATTAATAAACCAAGAACCAATTTTGCCATTTTTTGATTTTTCAAAATTCCCAGGGATCTATTTTGCCATTTTTGGATTTTCAGGGACTAAACTTGTAATTTTTGGAAAACTTGTTACCCAAGTGTAATATTTTGTGATTTTTGACTTTCAAAACCTTGGGATGACTTTTCCTTTCAAAATAAATGCATAGGGACTAAATTTGATAACTTTTGAAACTTGGGGGACTGAAACTGCTAATATTGCAAACTTTGTACACTTTTTCTTTGTTTTTGCTCATTTTGCATTTAAAACACATAAAACACAATCCCTGGGATAATTTAAGTATTTTGATATCTTTTTGATTGTTTTTTGTATGTTTTGGCAGTTTAAATACGTCAAAAACGATGAGTGTTTGAGCACTCATCAATCCCCCACACTAAACTATTGCTAGTCCCTAGCAATCTTTTTAGAAAACCTGATGGATTTTAAACTCTTTACCAAAAGCCATCACTTTTGGAGTAGCCAGGTGTAAGAACTGTGGCACACTTGATAGCCGTGTGATTTTGAGCAAACCACCAGCTTTCAACGGATTTGTTTAGTCTTTACCAAGAGCCGTTTGCTCCTGGACTAGCCAGCATCTTGATGGACCTAGTCAACACCTTGGTGAGCTGATTACCAATTATGGATTTTCCACGGCCTTTACCACAAGCTATAATCTTGCGGGCTAGCCAACTCATTAGCTTTTGAGGATGATGGGGAGTTGAGGAATCATACAATTTTGGGCAAATTGCAAGCCGTAAACAGATTTGATTTATCTTTACCAAGATCCGTTTGCTCCTGGATTAGCCAATCTTTTTGTCGGTTAGACCTGGCGGACTGATTACCACAAAAATTTTGAAAATTTTGGCCAAAAACGGGGGTACTTGAAGATATTTTGATAAAATTCGATAGAATTCCCCCCCCCCCCCCCCCCCCCACTTAGAAATGAATATTGTCCTCAATATTCAAAGTCCCGGCTCTTATGCCGACTCTTTGAACGTAAAAAGCCAAGATTCGAATCTAACTGCGGAAATACCAATTTTCACTTTATTTCTATATATATACAACTTTTTTTTTTTTTTTTTTTTTTTTGAGAACTTCATATACATATATACATTTTTTTCAAACAGCGGGGGGTTGGCCATTCCCCCACACTAGGTGGTAGAAAATAGAAAGAATCAGAGATACGGGTGAAAACCCGTATTGTGCTATTGTTTTTGTTTATCGAGTCGCTAGCTTGACTCGATCCCCGAATTCAATTGTCCTTGGGGAAAGTTTGGAGATCCGAGACAACCATGGATGGTATGTCCTCTCCAAAGTAGTGCTTTAAACGATGTCCATTCACTTTGAAATTTGGACCGTCACTTCGAGATAATTCGACGGTGCCATAAGGATAAACCTTAGCGATAGTGAATGGACCAGTCCATCGGGTTTTGAGCTTTCCCGAGAAGATCTTGAGTCTAGAATTGAAAAGAAGGACTCGATCACCAACGTTGAAAACGCGGTTTTTGATTTTTGAGTCATGAATCTTCTTTGTCTTTTCTTTGTAGATCAAAGAGTTCTCGTAAGCTTGATCACGAAGTTCGTTTAATTCATTTAGTTGAACTTTTCTATGATCACCCGCCGTTTTGAGGTCGAAATTGGCATGCTTGAGGGCCCAATAGGCCTTGTGCTCAAGCTCGATCGGAAAATGGCACGCTTTCCCGTACACAAGTTTATAAGGCGTACACCCAATGGGTGTTTTGTAAGCCGTACGGAAAGCCCAAAGTGCATCATCTAATTTGTCCAACCACGATGCACGATTTTCACCTACAGTTCTTTTCAATATTCTTTTAATGCCCCGATTGGAAACTTCGACTTGTCCACTCGTTTGAGGGTGGTACGCAGTGGAAAGACGGTGAGTTACACCATACTTTTGCATGACTTTATCAAATTTGTCATTACAGAAGTGCGTATCACGATCACTAATAATAGCACGTGGAGTTCCGAATCGGGCAAAAAGAGCTTTTAAAAATTTCACAACTACTCGGGCATCATTTGTGGGTAAAGCTTTCGCTTCAACCCATTTTGACAAGTAGTCAACTGCCAGGAGTATGTATTTGTTGCCGTGAGAGGATGGAAATGGCCCATAAAGTCGATGCCCCAGATGTCAAAAATTTCACAAACTTGAATTGCATTCTGAGGCATTTCATTCTTTTGTGAAATATTCCCGTGACGTTGACAAGCGGCATAGGACTTGACCAAATCTTGGGCATCCTTGTAGATCGAGGGCCAATAAAAGCCGGAATCAAACACCTTTTTGGCGGTGTAGTTGGGATTGTGGTGGCCCCCCGTGGGACCATCATGGCAAGCCTTTAAGATTTCAGCGGCTTCCTGACCATACACACACCGCCGGATGACTTGATCCGCGCATATTTTGAACAAGTAGGGGTCGTCCCAAAAGTAATGTTTTACATCTTTGAAAATTTTATTTTTTTGTTGGGACGACATCCCTTTCACAATGAAGTTATCCGCAAGATAGTTTGCAAAGTCGGCAAACCATGGGGTAATCGAGTCTCCACGAAATGAAACCGCATTGAGGGTTTCGAGAGGAAATGTTTCATTTATTTCCTTTTTCTCGAAAGCATCTTGGTGGGGGTTTTCAAGACGGGAGAGATGTTCTCAGCTCCTTTTTTATCACGAATAATGATATCAAATTCCTGAAGGAGGAGAACCCAACGGAGGAGTCTCGGCTTTGCATCTTGTTTTGCAAATAGATACTTCAAAGCCGAGTGATCCGTATACACTATGCTTTTAGTCAGAATCAAGTATGGCCAGAATTTTTCAAAAGCATACACCACAACTAATAATTCTTTTTCAGTGGTGGTGTAATGACTTTGAGCCTCGGTCATAGTCTTGTTGGCATAGTGTATAGGCTGAAAATGTTTTGTTTTGCGTTGCCCCAAGACTGCCCCTATAGCATAATCACTAGCATCACACATGAGCTCGAAGGGCAAGTCCCAATAGGGGGCAACAAGAATCGGTGCCTCGGTAAGCCTTTTCTTTAATGTTTCAAAGGCTTCGATGCACTCAGGGGAGAAGATAAAAGGAGCATCCTTCTCGAGGAGATGGGTCATAGGCCGGGCGATTTTAGAAAAATCTTGAATAAACCTACGGTAAAAACCGGCGTGACCCAGAAAGCTCCTAACACCTTTCACAGTCGTGGGATGAGGCAATTTTGCAATAACGTCCACTTTGGCTCTGTCAACCTCAATCCCGTTCTTTGAAATTTTATGGCCGAGGACAATGCCCTCTTTGACCATAAAGTGACTTTTATCCCAATTTAGACATAACTTTGTGTCTTCACAACGTTTTAGCATGCTGTCTAAATGGGAGAGACATGATTTAAACGAATCCCCAATGACCGAGAAATCGTCCATAAAGACCTCCATACTTTTCCCGATCATGTCGGAAAAGATGGCCATCATACATCTTTGAAACGTGCCCAGAGCATTACATAGGCCAAATGGCATACGTTTATATGCGAAAGTTCCATAGGGGCACGTAAAAGTGGTCTTTTCTTGGTCTTGTGGGTCAATGGGAATCTGAAAGTAACCCGAGAAACCATCGAGGAAGCAATAGTACTCATTCCCCGCTAATCTCTCGAGCATCTGATCCATAAAGGGCAGAGGAAAATGATCCTTACGGGTGGCGTCATTCAATTTACGATAATCAATGCAGATGCGCCAACCCGTAACCAAACGAGTTGGAATTAACTCATTTTCCTCGTTTGTGACAACAGTAATGCCACCCTTTTTTGGAACACAATGAACTGGGCTGACCCAAGGACTGTCCGAGATAGGGTAAATCAATCCGGCATCAAGAAGTTTTAAAACCTCTTGTTTGATAACCTCGTGAATTTTTGGATTCACCCTTCTTTGATGTTGGACCGCAGGTTTGAAGTCATCCTCCATTAATATCTTGTGAGTACAAAACTCAGGGTCGATGCCCTTGATGTCGGAGAGACGCCAAGCAATTGCTCGCTTATGAGACTTCAAAACCTTTATAAGAGCAGCATTTTCCTCAACACTTAAGTCTTTAGCAATTATGACGGGTAATTTATCATCACCCTCCAGAAATGCATATTCAAGATGAGGCGGCAAGTCTTTAAGTTCAACCGCGGGAAAGTCATCAGTTTTCTCAACATTTTTGACTTCCTCCTTATGAAATATTTGTGGTAGAACAGGAAGAGTAGAGGGATCTTCGTTTAATAACTTTTCAAGCATGAGAATATCCCTCTCGAGGTCGATCTCTTGGTTATCGACTCCATCGGGAATCGAGTCACTTTTGAGAAAGGCCTCAATTTCTTCTAAGATGAAGTCACTTCCCTCGAACGGAGT
Organism: Artemisia argyi; assembly: GCA_030686995.1. Lineage (NCBI taxonomy): Eukaryota > Viridiplantae > Streptophyta > Magnoliopsida > Asterales > Asteraceae > Artemisia > Artemisia argyi. The sequence goes on from JARVZY010006035.1 coordinate 5,023, forward strand.
GAGGGAAGGAAAAGAATTGGCAATAATGGGGTGAGAAGATGGAGTGAAGTTTTCACTCGGAGAATCATCGACAAAACCTAAAACCTCTTGAGCGTACTCCTGAGACGCAACATCAATGACATAAATCCGGTTAACCGTTTCGGCGTCATAATTAGAGGAGTACCTCGAAGTTTGATCGAGGTTAAAGGTTACAGCTTCATTACCAATACGAAGAGTTATTTCCTCTTCGTGCACATCAATTAACGCACGACCCGTCCTTAAGAATCCTCTCCCAAGAATGAGAGGAACTCGTGGGTCAGCATCGAAATCCACAACCACAAAATCTGCCGGAAAGTGGAAATTTCCCACCTTCACAAATACATCCTCGGCAATGCCGAGGGGACGAGATGTTGAGCGGTCTGCCAGCTCGAGAGTCATGCAGGTGGTTGTGAGTTCTGGAAGAGAGAGCTTTTTCCATATTGAATAAGGCATCAAGTTGATGCTCGCACCTAGATCGGCTAGGGCGAAGCACTCAACCATTCCGGGAAAAACACATGGAATGAGAAATTTTCCCAGATCTCCTAGCTTCTTGGGAAGCTTTTTCAGAAGAACTGCAGAGCAGTTTTCATTGAGTGGAGTTCGAGCCATTTCGAATAGTTTCTCTTTATTGTTCAACAGATTTTTGATTGTCGATGCGAATTTAGGCATCAACAGGAGAGCATCCGTGAAACTGATATCAAAATGAATATCACGGAAGTTTTGAAAAAACTTTTCCATTTGATGGTTTGCTTTTTCGCGGAGCTTCTGGTCTTGTAACCTAGATGGATATGGTAGTGAAGGTTTGGATTTAGGGTTCTCTCCAGGAGTTGTCGATGGTTCAAATACAACTCCCGGTTTTGGTACAATTCCTGGTTGTGGTACAATTTCTGGTACATCCTGAGGGTGGACGTGTGCGGTACTTCGTAGGCTAGTAGATTGCACCTTGTCCATGGTTGCCTCAGGCTCAATTTCCTCTTCCTCGGAATAAAGAGGAGGAGGAATAGGAGGAAGTGGTGGTTCTTCATAAGCTTTACCACTACGTGTAGTAATAGCTTTGAGTTCACCATTGGGGTTGACAACTGTATTAGCCGGGAGACCTCCTGATGTAGAGGGTGGAGTGAGATGACTCATAAGACTGGCAAACATATTCTCAATCTTGTTTTGAGATTGATCAATTTTGTTGTTTGTTGCCATCAACTCACTCTTCAGCTCATGACCCTGTTTGGCTATTGATGATTGGAAATCATTCTTCAAATTTGAGATTTGATTTTGCATTGCCCTCATTTTGGTCTCATTAACTTTGATGTAGTTATTGAGCTCGTTTGGGAGGGGATCTTGATAATTCGGAGCTGAATACACTTGATTACCCCTTTGGGGTGGGTACTGATTGACGGGGGCATGATTTTGATTTTGCACATTAGGCCCCCTTGGTGGATTAGGATTAAACCTATTTGGATTTTGAGGTGTAGGAAAACCGGGTGGTCCACCCTGGTTGCTAGCCCGGTAATTTGGTTCCACTTGAGGACGGTTTTGGTTACCTCCTTGGTTGGAATTGCCGGCTATTGCATTTACTTCGAATGGATTGCCTTCGGTGGCAGTGCAATTGTAATATGAATGTGGACCACCACAAGTGACACAAACTTCTATCTTTTTGATTTCAGCTTGTGGGGAAGAATGAGGAGAAGAAAGTTTCTGACTTTGAGTCAGAACTGAGTTTTGGGTAAGAACCAATGCATGGATAGCTTCCGTGAGTTTGTCAAGTCTAGCATCGGTGCTAGACTGAGCCACGGGTGATGAGGTAGAAGGAACAACATTCCCTTGGGAAACAACCGGTTTGCTTCGGGGAATGCGGACCTTTGATTTATTCTCAATGATCGCTAAAGCATCCTTTGTGGTACGATTCAAGAAGTTACCTCCAGCGGAGGCATTTAGAGAGTCTTGATCGGATTGGCTTACACCATTGTAGAAAGTATCAAGTTGCATGAGATCGGAGAAACCGTGGTGAGGGCATTTTCGGAGCAATTCCTTGTAACGATCCCATGCCTCACTAAAGGATTCATCAAATTTTTGCGTGAATTTCATGATCTCATTCTTAAGACTCGTGGTTTTGGAAGGAGGAAAGAATTCATTTACGAACTTCTTATTCAAATCTTCCCATGTTTCAATTGATCGAGGGGGTTGTTTATCAAGCCAAACCCGGGCAGCCCCATCGATAGAAAAAGGGAAGAGAAGAAGTTTGATAGCCTCTTCAGGGACATTTTTGCATTTGATGGTGGATGTGATTTTATTAAACCATCGAATGTGATCTTGAGGATCGTCCCTCTCAAAACCGTAGAATTGACGTGAGGTGGCCAGGTTTATCAACCCGGTCTTAAGCTCAAAATTATCGGCCACGATTGCCGGAACAACGATAGCATCTCCGTAACCCTCGACGGGTGCTTGGAGAAGCTCATTCATAGTGGGTTCAGCCGCCATGACGACAACTGAAGGTGGAACAGTACGGATCTCAGATCCGACTGTTGGTGCAGAACGTCTACGAGGTCTTCGAGGTTTCCGGACAAGCTCACGTAATGGGCTAGTGGACCTTGAAGAACGAGTGCGCATGCACTAGGGATAAAAACTTTTTGGACAATATTTTTGTTATCGTCCCGTAATCCAGAATCGTTTCTCTTTAAGAATCACCTTAAAAGAAAACCGAATCAGAAAACGCTACGATATGTTTTGTTGTTTTTTTAATTTTTTTTGGTGTTTTAACACTTTAGGAAAAGTGTCAATGACTTTTTTTTTTTTTTTTTGTGTTTTGATTTTGAAAATATTCACAAGTGATGGTATTTGTACAGTGAGTGAGGTGAGATAACACTAATCTCAAAAGATGCTGCAGAAACGCGCACACCTCCCCGGCAGCGGCGCCAAAAATTGATTGATGCTAAACCACCAACTTACATTGGCCAAAGAATGGTCAACAAAGTCAAATAGCCTAGATCAATGCTCCGGGTAATATAAGGTATCACCGGGTCGTTAAATCCCGTTGAGGTGTGAATTGTAACTTTAGCGTGCTTTGTGATCGGGTGTTTATTCACAGAAAGGGTTTGTTTTGAGAATTATTTGGAGATTATTAACAGAAATAGCTTAGGAAATCTATGTGAATGATTACGGGAATTGAGATTGAGAAGAAATCACTTAAAACTTAAAAACCGTACGTTTGCCGAAGACGTGAACAAATGTACAAAAACGTGAATACGGTGATCTGGAAAGGCTACTGGTATGAAAATTTACTTTTTACAATCTTAATGATGAGAGAAAATTTTTGAAAATTTAAAATTAATTTTTACACTAATTTTATAATTACTATTAATTAAATACTATTTTCCTAATTACTTTTAATTAACTAAATTAACCTAAATTATAAATAAATGAGAAATTAACTTGGAAAAATAAAAATTAAACTTAGAAAAATCTAAAATACTATAAAACAAATTTTAGAAATGAAAAAATATTTTTAAGACTATTTAATTAATAATTACTAATTATTAATTAATTATTAATTACTTTTTAATAACCTAAATTCTAATTAATTATTAAAATACACTAGAAAAGTGAAAATAAAATTTGGAAAAATTAAAAATAACTAAAAACTAATTTTTCTGATTTACTAATTAATTATTATTAATTATTAACTATTTAATAATTACTAAAAACTATTTTAAATTAGGAAAAATACAAGATGATAAAAGAAAAATCTGAAAAAACTACAGAAATTGTTTTTACACACCAGAAGCCTAGGAAAATTATAAAAATGGAGATTGCTTAATAATAAGCTGATGAATAAGCCAATTGGCTTAAATAGAAGCTATCACTTCTATTAAGTTGGGCTTATTTGATATTTTCTTTTTCCAAACTACTTATTATAAGATTCTAGACAACTTTTGTGAAGTGACTTTGACTGTGGTCAAGGAAATAAGCACTTCAAGTGCTTAAAACCTTAACAGTTGACTTTTCTTGACCAAGAGTGGAAATAAGCCAAAATCAGCTTATGTGGGGTCCACTTTGGTGAAAACAAATGTAAGCAAGTGTAATGAACAAGTTTAAACAGATAACTCATAAATAAGATGTTTAAATAAGCTACAACACCAAAATAAGCACTTGGCTTATTTGGTTCTGAGGCAGTCTAGGGACAGACTTTTGATGCCAAACTAAGTGGGGTCCACTGGTCTACAGGTCAAACAAATGGTCAACCCTTACTCCCTGGTAGGAGGGGGTTGTATAAAACCAAAATGGGGGTGTGGGACCCACTGGATTAGCCACAAAACACCACCAAACTTGGGTGGGTGACCTGAGTCTGCTGAGACAGGGCAACTATCTTGCCCTGCAAGTCAGTTCCAAGGGCATTTTGGTCATTAAGAAAAAATCACAAAAATCAACCAATCATGAAATTCCAAAGATCAGCTGATAGAGTAATCACACAACAAGTTTCAGGTCTTGAATCACTACACAAAAATCAATTTAATTCATGCCATTTTGGCAAAAGTCTGAGATTGAGCTTTTTGACTTTTTAGAAAAACTTGAGTTTTGACTTTTGGGAACTTTGATTGCTAATTTAATGACTTAAAATATTATGATAAGCTGTATAAAAGTTAACTTAAGTAAAAAATCCAACTTGTGAAATGGTTTGATGAGTTTTGGACTTCAAAACTCACCACAGTTAACCGTGGTGAGTATTTCCTTGTGATTTTGACTTTTGTGATGTTTTAGGACAAACTATTTGTTCCCCTGAACTATTATTCAACCAAACAACTTGTTGAAACACAGACTTGCACAAATGAACAAGTAGAATAGCTTAAACAGATTACAACCAAACACTCCTATAAAAACAATTATTGATGAGATTTTGATTCAGACAAACATAAAACACAAACAAATGATTACCACTGATCTAGTTACTAATATTTAACTAAAATAAACTCAAATAAACAGTTAGAACTACTTAATACTAAAGAGATGAGATTTTTAGCTTACAAAGCCTTCCAAGCTTGGCTGCCAAGTACCAATGACCAAATTATCCAACCTACTGACCTCCCATGAGGTCCCTAACCCACAGCCATCCTTTATTTACTGTGCTCCAAGCTTGTTCAACCATTGATCAACCATTTTTTATTTATTTTTGATTTTTCTTGATTATTTTTAATATTTATAAAAACTGAGTTAGAATGTTCACACAAGCTTAAAAAGCTTAAAGAAACTTGTTTTCTGAGTTTACATAAGCTTGTAAATGACTTGTATACACATTAGTAGCTTAACTTAATACTTGAGAATTTGAAAATGGAACTTGAAAATTGAAATTGATAACTAATCTTTGAAACAGACTTTCATTGATAATAAGGGTTACAATACATTAAAAATAAACTGAAAAACACAAAGACTAAAGATATTACACACTACAAAGCTTCTATGAGCTTAATTATATATTATGAGCTACAAACTAAGACAATAAGCTTCCACATGGCTTTTCCTTGAAATCTGCGAGTCCCACATGTCTTCTCTTTGACCAGAGACCAAATCCTCACCCTCCAATTGTATTTTGATTAATCACAGCCCTAGATTGGGATTTCCCGCCAAATTTGAGTTAGGGCTAAAAATGAGTGGTACTGGTGGGTGTTGGTGTGGGTATTAATTGTGGTGGGTTTGTTTGGTGGGGAGCATTAATTGTGGGGGGGAATTGGTGAAAAAGGTGAGGAGGGGGGGGGGGATTGTCTCCCTGGTTTTGCGCGGGTATGTTGGGGAAGAAGGAGGGTCAAAGGGTTTGACCCTTTGACTGTTTGACCCCGTGGCTTATTAGTTTGAAAGTGGGCTGGGGATTGGGCCTGGATCATGGACTGGGCAATGGGGATGGGTTTGGTTTTGGTTTTAGATATAAAGGGTCCGGTTGGTTTGTTTAGTGACAAGGACCAATTCTGTAATTGTACCAAACTTCAAGGACTGGATTTGCACTTTTCCAATTTTGCTTCCAAGGACCAATTATGCCAATCATTAATAAACCAAGAACCAATTTTGCCATTTTTTGATTTTTCAAAATTCCCAGGGATCTATTTTGCCATTTTCAGATTTTCAGGGACTAAACTTGTAATTTTTGGAAAACTTGTTACCCAAGTGTAATATTTTGTGATTTTTGACTTTCAAAACCTTGGGATGACTTTTCCTTTCAAAATAAATGCATAGGGACTAAATTTGACAAGTTTTAAAGCTTGGGGGACTGAAACTGCCAATATTGCAAACTTTGTACGTTTTTTCTTTGTTTTTGCTCATTTTGCATTTAAAACACATAAAACACAATCCCTGGGATAATTTAAGTATTTTGATATCTTTTTGATTGTTTTTTGTATGTTTTGGCAGTTTAAATACGTCAAAAACTATGAGTGTTTGAGCACTCATCAATGTGACAAGACACTTTCTAATTTAAGAAATAAAAACAATGTTTTGTTTAAATGGAAATGTAAACCTTACTTTAAACAAGACTTAAACACTTAAAGTGATGATTTACTCTTAGCTAAAGTTCATACTTTGTCATTAACAAAACTTAGCAAAGATCGTAAGATATAAATAACGTTTTTAGGTGATATTTGTATTAACAAAACCCATTTTAAATCAAAAAGAAAAAAAATACCAAGCTCCATGCTAATGCATATGCCAAGGGCTTGCGCCCGTCATCACGCTGCTCTTTGGCTTCAAGAGTTGGTGTCGTGGAGTGACGTTGCCACATGCCACCTCAGCCTCTAAGATGGTAGATATAGGTTGATAGATGTAACTAATTCATGATCTCACATCACATCCTCAATATAACTAGTAACTCGCAATTAATAGTAATAGTTATGTAACTTTTTGTTTCATAAAAGTGTTTGGTAAAGTAAATGTAGTTGTAACTATTATGTGTAAAATGACATAAAAGAATAAGGGTTTCGTTAATAACCTTATTTGTTGTGATTAATGTTACCATAACTAAAAATTAAACAATTAATTAACATGAAAAATTCCATGTTCAACAACATGCTTTAAAATTATAATCATTACATATGCATAAATTTGAAAATAATAGTTTATTAAATACTATTCAAAAATTGTAACGTTGTTTTACCAGAAAATTACATTTATACCTTTAATAATTTAAAAAGTGGTAATTCATACTAGTCTTGCAACTACGGTTTCATTTCTCCTTCATACTTGTTATGAAATAAATGTCAAACTTGTAGCATGTTAATAGTTATCAAACCTTCTAACAACTTTGGGCCCGTGTGGTTTGCGGGTGTCGCACTATTGGCTTGCTATGATAACTAAAATAAACTGTTTGGTTGGAGTTTTCAGTTACACTACAGTGTCTGACACCCTTAGATGGGTAATTTAAGAGTGCGTTTGGTATGAGGGTGTAGCAATAAAAGAATGGATTGAATCATATTATTAATTGTTTGGTTCAAGTTTTTGATAATTGAAGTGTTACCGGGAATCAAAGATTTATTCATGGCAAGTATGGTGACTTTGACAAATAATTGGACCCCACATCTATATTCTCTCTCACAATCTCTACATAAATTAATTATTAAAAAACAAAACCATCTCACTTTCTATCCAATTATCAATTACCAAAATAAACTTTTTAATAAAATATTATTATTTTTCTCTTACGTCATTTTTTTTCATTCTAAATCGAATCTAAATCCGATTCCAAATCCTTTTACAAACCAAACGGCCCCTAACAATTCCCACCAAGTACCCTTGGTTTTATGTGTCTTTAGGCATGATATTTAGGACTATTTTTTTTTTTTTACTTTTCTTCTATTTGTTTTAATAATATAATTAAGTGGGCCATCTTTATTATATAATAATATTAAATAAAACCAATTACCAATTACATTTTACAAAACAAACAACATTAAGGGCCCGTTTGTTAGGGGGTATTTGGTGGGTTTAGACTCAAAGGCACATTAAAACCTTTGTTTGGTATGAAAGAGAGGATTTAAAATTTAGGTTCACACCCTCAAAATCTACCATCCTCAAATCCTAGGGTAAATGGTGGGGATTGAGTGGATTATGGGGCTCACTTTTTTTTTTCTCTCTATCTCTCTATTTTATACATTCAAATATAATTAATATAATATTAAATTTACATATAAATTTATAAAATAACAATATATCTTTTTATAATATATTTTCTCTTTCATACATCAAATCCAAATCCAAATCCTAAACCCGTCTACAAAGCAAACGGACCCTAATACTATCATTCAATTTTTATTTCTTTTAATCCATACCAAATCCGATACCCATTGTGATTCCTAGCAACAAACCAAACGGCCTTTTAACTTCTTTCTAAATTTTAAGTACATCAACTCAAATATTTTTATTCATGTATATGAAAATCATCGAATACAATGAATTAAGAGCCTACTAGACGTGATAATTAACTTTTTAAATGATGACATGAAAAGATAGTTTTGATTGTTGAGTTGAGTGTGGCAATTCTTCTTGATTAAAACCTTGCTATGATCAGGGACGGATGCATGTACAAGGTATGGGGGGCTGGTGCCCCCATAGCTAGCCGAAAAAGTTGAGATTTTAGCGTAATTTTTATTTAATTTTGACATTTTTTCGAAAATGCCTCCCCACTCAAAACTCAAATTGCCCCCACCCACGTACTAAAGTCTAAAATTTAACACTCTAAAGCCTTATAAATCATTCATCTCTATGTAAAAATACTCGATTTATCATTACAATCATAGTTTTTTCTTACGCATTTTGTTGCAATTGTAAAAAAAAAAAAAAAATGCCCCCCACATCCAATTTTGCTGGGTCCGTCACTGGCTATGATGGAACGTTTAATGCGATGAAACATACCTGTAATGATGTTTGTGGAAAACTAGAAGGGGGGTTGAATAGTTTACCGGTTTTAACTTGATTTTCTTTGAAAACTTTTACGTGTAATCGACAAACAAAACTTACCAAACACTAAATAATATGCAAGAATAAAAGTAAGAAACGATCAAACCATAACACGGATGTTTATCGTGGTTCGGCTACAAGGACTCTATTTCCTTGCCCTACTCCACACTCCGAGTATCCAACTCGAGAGTTTCTTGCACTAGTCAACAAGCTCCTTTATCCGGCGGAGAAAACCTTACATGTTGCTTACACACTATTTCCGACACTAAGCTAGATGTCGAGTTCTTTCACAATGGTACAACCACTCCCAATAGTTCTTTTACAAGGGTACAACAACTCCCGATACTCTAAGTATTTTGAGGACTAAAATACTAACCGATCACTACAAATGGATACAATACAATGATGTATAAACTTTACTAGTTTACACTATGCTATGCTTAACAAGTCTTGCAACATTGTGTTGAAGCTTGTAAGGTCGTGATCTTCTTGCTACAAAGAAAGACGCACAAATATGAAATTGTACGAAGTTATAAATGAAGTATATGCAGTATGTTATGATAGTAAGTGATAAGAAAAACTCAAAGAGTGGGTTGCTATTTATAGGCAAACTTCCAGGCTAACCCACGGATACGGCGAAACCATTACCTTGGTTCCGTCCGTTATGCCTGAGGGTTCCGCCAGAAGGTCTGACAGAATCCTGCACAAGATATTACATAATCTAACACAATATTCTCAAGATCTTATAAAGTCAACTTTGAGATCTTGAGTATGAATCTATACAAAATAAAACATGTCTCTTACACACATGTTTCCTTGAAGGGACATGTGTGATGCAAGTGATGATGTAAGTATACATATGATTTCTAATTTAGATATTCTTGAAAAGGAAAGTATACTTGTAAAAGAGTTTATGTGTAGACTTAAAAATGTTTGTTTGAGATGTTTAGCAATGAATGATTTACCAAAAGGAGTTTACTTGTTTATATCCTAATAAGACATACTATTTAGAAAATTTGCTAAATATACTTATAAAACATTTTTAACACATGTACTTAAACTAAAGTATACTTGATTAGACATCACTTTGTGAAAACATGTAAATGTAGTTTGGGTGATGTTAAGTAAAAGACTTTTAAACTATATTTACAATTTGCTAAAAATAAACTTTACCTTTTGTAGTTAACAAAATTAAGAAAGATCGTAAAATATAAATAACGTTTTTAAGCGATATTTGTATTAACAATCTCCCCCTTTTTGTTGACGACAAAACATAAATTTTATTTTTACGCAAATGGATAATTATCGATTTTGAGCCTTTTTAAAAAATTTATATTTAACATGATTATTTCAACTTTTGAGTATGACATTTTAAATAACGTAACAAAGTTGATTTGGTTAAATATATTTATCTCCCATTTTTTGTCGAAACAAAAGAAGAGTGGCGAAGCGGAAATATTTCAAGCCATACGCTCCCCCTTGGACCATACTCCCCCTAAATGGAGTGCCAAGAGAGGATACATGAATTTTGGTCCTACAAGAAAAAGTTAGTTTGTTGTAGAAATAAGTATGAGAACATAATGCTAACTAACATATAAGAGAATAAGCATTCATCTCACAACAACAATCGTCAAGTAAATAAACAACCGAAAGAGAATGACCAACTAAATATAGAAGTAGAACCATTATATTTCAAGTAGAATTTTAATTTGACTAAAAAAGTCAAACCTAAAGACTTGAAAAAGTCTACTATTGATACAAAGTGAAATTAAAATGACAACTACACCTATAAAAGGAAAGAGTCCTAGGTGAGATTCCACCATTATTTGAACTTCCTAATGAGGCTCTAAGCTTGAGGCAAGTGAGAGATGGCGTTTAGACGCTCCAAAATGTGGTTGAGGATAAACTGTATTTCATCTTGAAGCTCATGTATCAAGATGTTGCATCTCTCACTAATATGAGCGGTTTTTTCGCACATGATGCAATCATGACGAAGAGGTGGTAGTTGTGGAACTTGGTTTGTTGTTGGTGGATCATTGGTGGAGGATGGAGCATTGGTTGTAGCGGGAGTAAAGGTGGATGGTTGAGAGGTGTTTTGGTTTCCTACAATTGATGAGTACATTGCGGTTTGGAAATTCATGGCGTGGGTGAGATGAGAATCAATCATGTGTTTGAAAGCATAAAGGCTTTCCAAGCGGGTGTTAAGTTCTTCATGAGTGTTTGGAGATTTGGTCCACAAAGATGCTTCTATTTCCTCATAAGTAGGAAATATGGACTCAAATTGTTGGGAAAAGTCTTGAGCTGGTTCTTGTTGTTGATCATGATAATGAAAGCTTGGTTCTCCATAAAGAGGACCATGGATGTCTTTGTAAATGGGATGGAACAACTTAGCTTGACATAACTACAAGCATTCTATCACTAGATACAATCCTTCTATAAGTGGTTCTTTTAATCTTCACCTTCAAAATATCTTCAACAGCTTTGACAACACAAGTATTCTTCACCACAAATATCATTATTCTCCAAGTTATACTTTCCATAGCATTCTTTATCAACACTTCCATATTTCTTTCCTTGTTCTTGAATAACCTGGCATTTCTTTCCTGCCAAACAACATAGATTGCTGCTCCCAGAACCAGCCTTCTCATTATACTCCAAACAACATAGACTGCTGCTCCCATAACCAGCCTTCTCATTATACTCCATATGCTTCTATTAGCTTTCCTTTTAGAGAATTCATCAATTATTCTGCTCCAATTGAAAGAGAACTGTCTGTCCAGTAATTTCAGCAAACCTTCCCAAACCTTATGAGTAAAATCACAACTAAAAAACAGATGCTCATGGGAATCAAGACATTGCCTGCAAAACACACATTCCATATTTCTGTTTGGGTCCCACACAACAATTCTATCCTGTGTTAACAATCTTTCTTGTATTGCTAACCAAAGAACAAAAGAGTGCCTGGGTATATTATGTGGGAACCAAACCAAATCATCCCATGATACTTTGTTTCCCTGGCAGCATAAATCTTTCCACACTACTTTAGTAGCAAACTCTGTTCTATGCCCATTACTAGTTATCCACACAGCTTTATCTTTCACTTCATTGATCAAAGTAGGGATATGTATATTGTTCAGAACAGGGAAATTATTTAACCACTCCATAGGCCAACACCAGGAACCATCTTTAATCAAACTATCCACTATGTTGTCACTTCTGAATCGGGCATTATAGATTTCTCTTGCAGTTATAAACTCACTTAGAGGACCCTCATTACACCATCTATCATACCATGCAAATACTAACTTACCATTACCAATCTTATAACCAATGTGCATTCTCATTTTATCCTTTAGTTTAAGAATATTATCCCAACCTACACTGCTATTGCTTTCAATTGGAACTTCCCACACGTTTCTCCCTTTCAACTTTTCAACATTGATCCATTTTACCCACAATGTATCTTTTTTAGCTGCAATGTTCCAAAGATGTTTCATAATCAACACTTCATTCCACATTAGTAAATATTTAAATCCCAGACCACCCTGATCTTTTGGTTTACAAATATTAGCCCATGAGATTTTTGCTTTACCTTTTGCTAACTCCTCTTGACACCACAAAAAACCCTTCAACAGTTTATTGATATCTTTGACCACAGTTCTAGGCAAAATGAAAACTGATGCCCAATATACTTGCATTGAGGATAATATTAAGGCAATCAATTGCATTCTACCTGCATAGGAAAGGACTCTATTCCTCCAATCTTGTACTCTACTTCTAACTTTTTCAATCAATGGTTTACAATCCTTTATGCTCAGCCTTTTGGTTATCAGAGGTACTCCTAAATACCTAACAGGCAGTGTGCCAACAGTGAAAGGAAGAATTTGTAAAATGTTGTCTTGTTCAAAAAGCTCGTTGGCTAGTTGTTGTTAGAGCCTTTTCTGGAAATAAACTTTTACAATCTACTATCACTATATACAATCTTTACATATGCTTCAAATGACACTTAACACACAACCTCTTCTTATTTGACGAGTCATTCACATATTGTCGGATGAAGGTCCTTGGTAGAGCTCAAGTTTTGTGCTAGCGACACGTTTGAGTTTTATATAAAAGTAAAGTTAGAGATTATTAAATACAAATTTACATTTAATTATGGTAACTAATAATTATGTTCAATGAGAACTAAATGCATTTTCTAATATAAAAGAAAAGTTGACGTTTAATAAATATAACTTAACATGTACTTAAAGGTAGGGGTGGCAATTCTCGACACGACACGAACCCAACACGAAGTTAAACAGGTTTGGGTTGAGGATAAACAAGTTTGGGTAAAAAACAGGTCAACCCGTCTAACCCGTTTAATAAAAGGGTCGTGTTTGGGTTAAGCAAGTGTTAAACATGTCAACACGTGAACCCGTTTAAGTATATAAGTCTCTAAAATCTATATATATATATATATAAAATGAGTTCCCATATTGAATGTTAGCATTAATGGTATAAGCCAAGAAACTTAAATATATTGTTTAAGCTAATGAATTTAGTATACACGGAGCTTATTTTGAAGCTTTTAAGAGCTTTTAAGGATACATAAAGCTGAAATGTGTAAAGCCTCACTTATTGTTATAAAGCATTAATTTGCCTTTACATTAATAAACTCAAAAAACTTGCAAACTCATTCATAAATTCGTGGATGTGTGCTTAATTTGAAAGCTTTTAAATTTTCTTGCAAAGTTGGAAAGTCTTTTTTAATTTATAAGAACCCTTGGTTTGCAAGAAAAAACGTAATGTGTAACTTTTGGTATACAAAAATTGAGTTTTAACAATAAATGAGAAAATATATGCCTACAAGCTATGACTTTATATATAGTTCATGAGAGCTCCGAGGATGAGGTGGACGACAACTCTTCATGCTCGCTTTATTCATGTTGAGCTATTAGGTGGTCATGAAGGTATTTTCAACATTTCATCTTCATATAGTAGTATTTTTTTCATATGTAACTTGAATTGTTGTATTTTCATGTACTAATCATATCTTTTTTTCTTAATGAATTTTAGGAGCAACACCCAAGTCAGTTCTTGAGCTAATGGATGTAAAAGATCTAACATTATTACATGTTAAATCTCATTTGCGGTTTAAGTTAGTCTTCATTTTGATCTAATTATTATCTGACACTATTAAAATTGCTTTGTAAGATGCATTGTCTGTCTACTATGTCAATATATATATATAGTACACACACTAAAGACCTTCATACGCAGCCGAGCTCGACAAAAGGTTTTACTTATGGGAGAATCAGCCCGATATTAAGCATGTTTTACGTTCAACAAACACATAGCAGCCGAAGCAAGATCAAGGATAAATTAGAAGACGGGTTTGAAAAGACGAAAGAAGTGGCTGCAACAGGCTTTAAGAGGATCAAAGATGGATCAACCCTGGATTTCATTGGATCAAAAACTGTCAAAAAACCACGCATAAGCAGACATATTGATGTTGTATAAAAGATCAAAAAGTGGTTTGGAACCGTTTGTGTTTTGTTGTTCTTTGATTGAATATTTGTGTAATCTTAAAAAGGTTGTGATTTCACCTGTTAATAGAAGTGAAATATGTTCTATAAATCTTCTGGTTTTCAAAAATTAGATGGAAATTATGTATATTCTAAGCATGCTAACGAACAAATGGTTTGGTCGAGTTTCCATGCGTTCATGTTTCCTTAGCCACTGAAAAGTTGCCATTAAATTCATGTATAATGTCAGGTATTGCATATTTTTTTTTATCACAGGTCACGTTAAGTTGTCAAGATATTTGCAAGAATGTATTTAAAGTTAGTAAAATGTTCTTGAATATGTTGAAAAATCAAAGTTTGAGATATATATATATATATATATATATATATATATATATATATATATATATAGTGTATCTTTATTTTCAGAACCCTGTTAAGTGCGGGAACTGCGAGAACTCTAATTTTGCATTAGAAAACATGCATGTTCATATAAAACATGTATGTTTTCTTACATACACCTTAATACACATACATGCATAACACACATGTTCATATAAAAACCTGTTAAGGTGCAACAGATCAATGCAAAATGGTTTTATTTTTAGAACTCTGTTAAGTGCGGGAACTGCGAGAACTCTAATTATACATTAGAAAACATGCATGTTCATATAAAACATGTATGTTTTCTTACATACCCTTAATACGCAGGCATGTGTATTAAGGTGTATGTAAGAAAACATACATGTTTTATATGAACATGCATGTTTTCTAATGCAAAATTGGAGTTCTCGCAGTTCCCGCACTTAACAGGGTTCTGAAAATAAAGATCCCCTATATATATATATATATATATATATATATATATATATATATATATATATATATATATATATATATAGTTTTGGTAGTTTGGTCATGTGTTTCCAGTAGCAAAGAAAGACCAAAGAACTATTTATGATCCACGCTTACTCGCTTAGTGAGCATTGATTATTTGAAACTTGGTATGAGAAACTTGACTATTTCTAAACAATATATTTAAGTTTCTTGGCTTATACCATTAATGCTAACATTCAATATGGGAACTCATTTTTTATATATATATATAGATTCTACAAGGTTCTTTATTAAAGTAGCTTGAAGCCATAATGTCTGCTTTGAGTTGATAAATAAGTTTGGAAAAAGGTGATGATGATGAAATGGAAATTTGTTACTCTAGATACTCTTAAAAAGACATATGGCAGCAAGAAATGAATGGTGCTTATTTGCTTATTGTGTTCGAAATAAGCTCTGTTTTCATTAGCATCACGAAAAGGAAATATTCTTAACACCACTAAGGTCATCCTGCAAATATTCATACGTACAGCGTATTATCTAAGTTAAAGCCCACATTTTTGTTGCATTGTCATACTTAAATAAGAAGTGGTAATGTGAATCACCACTTAATGATAAATGTTGTTAAATTTGGGTTCTTTGTATGTATCGGATTAACCAAGTAGGGGAAATTAAATTAGAGCCAAAAGTTGAGAAATTGCAAACTTCGAGTGTTGATGAGTTCATTGAAGATAATCCACACTCATGTTCCTTGACTATAACTTATCTCACAGATTCAAATGGTTTTTGTTAATCTCTTAATTTTAAAATTTTATAATTTTAGTTCATAAATAACTTAAAAAAAAAAAAAAAAAAAAAAAAAAAAAAAAAAAAAAACTTACGTGTATAGCACAACTTATGTTCAGCAAAGGCACAACATATAAAATCAAGATTAAATTATAGCCTATAAAGGGTAGAGGATGATAATTGATTGCTTAAGATTTAGTTATGGTTATTACAAAATAAGGTTAACTTAAATAAAAGACCATAAGGAATACAACACATAATAATTATCGATTTGTTATTTATAATTTTGTTGCGATGTGTTGTGTCTATCACAAGGTAATGGAATGGAATAATAAAATCCATTGATTTAAATGTTGTATTCAAAAGAAATCAATGTCTCAAATTAACCCGAACATATTTTTTACCTCAAATACAAATATGATTCTTTGATGGTGAATAAAGCCCGTGCATCGCACGGGCCATGATGTCTCGTAAAATATATAACTTGGTTTTAATGTTGGATATGGATTAAATGTATTTTGTTATGTTCTTATGATTATAACTCATATTTTATTGAAATTGACGCTTATAACTTATAACTCAAATATCATTGAAATTGTCGTATAATTATTTGTATGTTATTTTTATCATATTTTAGATCCTTATATTATTTTTGCATTTAAGCTAGTTAAATAAACAAACCACCAATCTTATTCACTACTTGACCTATTTACTTAAACTGATTAAACGGGTCACAAACGGGTCACACGTTTATGCAGGTCTGGGTTAGGGTTGAGCTTCTTGACACGATTAATAAATGGGTTGTGTTTGGGTTGAGGTTATTTCAACCCGCCAATCCGCGAACCCGAATATGTCAACACGAACACGACTCGATTGCCATCCCTACTTAAAGGCACATGTTAGAAAATCTTTAAATGTAAACTTATAAAGTTATTCATGCAAATAACACTTTTATTAATCTTGTGAGTTTATTTATTTATTTTTACGGAAACTACATGCATGTAGTTTCTACTTTAAGACCTTATCAAACCTGCTATTATTCATTTCAATTTTTGTATTTGAAGATTGATATGATTATAAGAAGGAAAATATAATAGATAAATAGTGACAGATGCGTATGATAATATGATATGGGGAATTATGGATCGTTTTATAGGTGGTAACTTCTTCTTGATTATTTCAAAGATGATTATTATGTGAATCTTATTGTGATAAGAATGTACAAAGTTGGCCCATTACATGTTTATTTATGGGCTTATGGCCCTATTGCTACAGAGTGTTTATGTTGCATTTTTTGCAATAAACTTGATTAGTTGTTTATACACACCAATGGTATACTGGCTAGTAGGCTATTAGCATAACAAAAAAAGAAGAAAGTGTGATTCGACAGTGACAAACACAATAGATTCACAACAAATTAAAGTCCCACTAGCATAATCTATCTTCAATAATTGAGTAGCGAGAGATACGGGTTTTAATTAGATAGAAACACATATGTGAATCATTTTAGAAACATCTTGACAAGGTATCACGCGCAATTAAAATCGCAGTCAATTTCTTCACAAAAGTCTAATGTTCAATTAATCTATTTCTAGAGAAGTATTTGGAGGCCGGTTATAATGAAATAGTGTTGGTCATGATGGTTGGTTATAGGGATGACCGGTGATGGCTTTGACAAATAAATAAACCGTGACTTTCACTTAAGTAACTCAATTAATCCACATAAACAGCGTACTTAACAAAAGGTGCCACATCCTAAATTTTTATTATCGCCATTTGACACAAAATTTCAAAAGGATTTATTAGTTACTATGTCAGCTTAGATATGCATAATGCGACTTAATAAGCATATTAAGTCAAAAAAAGAAGAAAAAAAAAAGTGTCTTAATAAGCATATTCATCACTAAACAAAACCAAAGTTTCAATATACAATGGGGTATCAACACTTTTCAACAAAACTGAAGTATTGAGTCTCATCATATATCGGAGGTTAGATACTTAAAGCAGAGGGTATGTACGTGCATATTTTTTTGAAAAACATCCCTTGTGTAAATTTTATTTTTTCGTAATGAATTTTTGATAGTTTAACTTTAAGTACATATCATTCTTAAAAAAAAAAAAAAAAACTGAAAATGTATATAGGGGGTCTTTTTTTGGTTATGTTGATCTTAAATAATGTCAAATGATTTTTACAAGTTTTAAATGAGTGGATGGTCTATATAGTCTTTGCAATGACTAATGTTTTATATAGTTGCCTAAAACCCGTTTTCTTTCAACTCATTGCGGTTTAACAAAGCAACTTTTAATTAAATAATACTTTTATGCATGTTTTCCTGAAAGAAAATCCACCAAATAAAGCTAATAAAGATTATCGACAAAAATTGGGCACATAACTTTTTGGCAAAGTGCATAGTCACAAGATAAAATTTGCACTTCATAATTGTCGTCAAATCATCCTTATTCACTGAAGTTTTTAGGAAACTTTAAACTTTGATGAATATGAATATTCTTTTAGTGATATTGCTTTTAAGGGATATGCCATATTTTATGATTGAATTATTATATCAGCATGATTATCAAAATATCGAAATTTTCATATGAACATTATCAATGATTGAGTTCATCAATCAAAAGTTTATGAGTAAGTTTTGTTTAATACATTTATAAGACATAATATAATGTGGTGGTATATATGCTTTGTGTTGATGTTTTAACAAAATTAATGTCCTTTTTAAAAGTATAGATGTGTGAAAAATCATCACTAAATGCGCTAGTGGTTAGACAACTTATGTCCTTGCAAGAGAAATAATTCGGTTAGGTAACAAACATTTGAGTTAAGAGACTTAACTTTATGTCTTTCTCCGAATAAACTAAACATAGAAAGCTCCACTAATTTACGTGTTTATAACGTGTGTGAAACTTTCGAAGTAAAAAAGAACAAGCATAAATAAAGAAGAAAAAAGAAAAAATGTTGGCAAGCTTTCATTGTTAACTAAATTTAGATGGATTTTAGTTGGTGTGATTGATAATGGAGTATTTTTCTTTGTATAGCAATTTTAGTTTTAATGCTAACTAAATATTTTTAGCTTGGAAACACCGCTATTATTGAAGCATCATCTAGATCAACTTCTACATATTTCTTGTAAACTCATAAATAATAATAATAATAATAATAATAAGATAACGATGCCAGCTCGACTGTATTTCCCGTGCCATCCTCAGATGGAGGGATCCCGTAGACAGGCTTGGTCTGGTGATGGATCGGTTAGTCGAAGTGCCTTCATCTTTCGTTGGGGGGACGAAACGCAAGGATCACAACGGGGTCAACCTGGGTCAGTGCAAACGTAAACTTGGGGACGGGCATTTTACTGCTGCTATTAAGGTGCTCACGTCCTCTGGAATCGCCCCACCCACACCTGACACTCTATTGGAGCTTGAGGCCAAACACCCCTATGCCCCCCAGCCGACCCCGTCCTTTTTGTCACTTGATGAGAACGCCCTTTCTGTCGACAAGGACTTGGTACTTAACAGGATCCGCAGCTTCCCCAAGCAGGGGCGAAGCTTCATAGGGGCCGGGGAAATTTTTTTTGCGATGTAGGGGTATATAGTTTTCGTGTAGAAAAATTTCGGTATATTCGGTTTCGACCCCCCAAAAATTTCGGTATACCTGAAATATAGCCTTAGGGAAAAAAAAATTAGATCCCGACCCCCCACTTACAAAATCCAAGCTTCGCCACTGTCCCCAAGGGGACGTCATGTGGTCGTGATGGGCTACGGGCACAACATTTGATGGATATTTTGGGAGGGGCGGCGTCTGCTATTGCTGATGACCTGCTTGGGTCCATTACTGGAGTTGTTAATCTGTTCCTTAGTGGAAAGTGCCCTAGTTAACTGGGGGAATATATCGCTAGTGCTCCCTTGACTCCCCTAGTCAAACCCGGCGGTGGTATACGCCCTATTGCTGTTGGCACTGTTTGGCGTAGGCTTGTGTCAAAGGTTGCCTCCTCTTCGGTTGGTGACTCCATGAACTCTTACTTGCAGGATTTTCAATTTGGGGTTGGAGTCCCTGGGGGGTGCGAGGCTGTCCTTCACTCTGTAAATAGGCTCATTGAGTCTAAGGGGCGTGAAGTTGGACTTTCCATGCTTTTAGTGGACTTCAAGAATGCTTTTAATCTTGTTGACAGGAGTGTCCTGCTTCAGGAAGCTAGGGGGCGATGCCCTTCTATTGCACCATGGGTTGAGTTCTGTTATGCGCGCCCTGCCAGGCTCTATTATGAGGACTCCATCCTTTGGTCATGTCAGGGTGTCCAACAAGGTGATCCGTTGGGCCCTTTGTTGTTTGCCCTAGCTTTGCACCCTTTGATTCATGCTATCAATCAATCATGTGAACTTACCCTTCAGGCGTGGTACCTCGATGATGGAACTATTGTCGGAGATACGCTCATGGTCGCCAAGGCGCTTGATATCATTAGGATAGAGGGCCCCGCTCGTGGTTTGTTTTTAAATGTTGACAAGACTGAACTCTTTTGGCCTGTCGAAGACCCTAGAAGCAGAGCGGAGGGTGTATTTCCTATAAATATTGCCCGCCCAATCAATGGTGTCAAACTCCTTGGTGGTCCGGTTAGTTTGGACGAAGGTTTCTGTCGGGATTTGGCTTCCAAAAGGGTCTCCAAAACCATACATTTAATCGAGGCAATTAACAAACTCAATGATCCGCAATGTGAGCTTCTCCTTTTGCGTAATTGTGCAGGAGTTTCGAAACTATCGTATGCTTTGAGAACATGTCCCCCCTTGCACTTATCAGAGGCCCAAGCTCAGTTCGATCAGACGTTACGTGCCTATTTGGAGAAGATTGTTACTGCCTCAGGGCCAGGGTTTGGTGATTGGCAGTGGAGGCTTGCCACTCTTCCAATAAAGCTCGGTGGGCTTGGCATCCTTTCAGCGGGGGATATCGTCCAATACGCTTTCCTCGCTTCTCGGATGCAAACGAACGACTTACAAGATAAGATACTCACCAAGACGGGTATTGCTACACACGGCCCTTCATTCCAGCATGCTTTGGACATATTCAACGCTACTTGTAACACCGACTTCCTCACTGGCACCGGGGGCGCTTCTGCCCCCCAAATGATGAAAACATTGGCAAAGTGTTATTTCGGTGTCATTGAGAAAGACCTTGTCTCCAAGTACTCACTAAGTCCAAGGCAGGTGGCTATACTTAGTAGCATCCGCGCCCCACATGCGCAGGACTTCCTCTTCGCCATCCCTATCGACGGTCTCGGACAAAGGATGAATCCTCGCCAATTTCGATCGGTGTTATGCTACAGGCTTGCGGTTCCTATGTTCTCTGAAGGTAGCTTATGCCCCTAGTTGCAATGTACACCGTATGGACCAGTGGGGGGATCACGCGGTTCACTGCGCTAGCGAAGTGGGTGTTAAGTTCCGGCATAATTTGGTGCGTGATGTCCTTGTTGATATATGTTCCAAAGCCGGGATTATGGTGCGTAAAGAGGCTCCAATGGGATTTATTTCGGAGGAAGGGAGTGATTTACGACCTGCAGATGTGCTATTGTTTAACTGGTTCCAAGGTAAGGACGCATGTCTGGATGTGACTGGGGTCTCTCCGTTTGCTGGGACTGGGATAACGACATGGGCTCCTGGGGTTGCGTTGTGTAATGCTGTGGAAAAGAAAAGGAAGAAGTATGCGTCCAAGTGTGAAGACAATGAATACAAGTTCGTCCCTTTCGCTTTTTCCACGTTTGGGGAACTTGATGTGGAAGCTTTGAATACACTCTCGCGCATCGGGACTATTGCCCGCAGCCACTCTAACAACGTTAAGAGCGGCGCTTTCATTTTTCATCGAGTTAGTTTGTGTATTTAAAAAAGAGTGGGAGCACAGATTGTGTCTAGACTCCCCTCCAATCTCATGTAATTTTCTTGGTTTCAATGAAAAGTGACGGTTTATAATAATAATAATAATAATAATAATAATAATAATAATAAGGGAAAATATTAGCTACATTACAAATGTAGCCAATTGGCTACATTTCCTTTGAAAAAAGTTTTAATAATGTACAGTCCAGTCCCTGAGGTATGTCCCTGACACACATTTTCCCCCTGTCCCCACCCTTTTTTTCAAAGGAAATGTAGCCAATTGGCTACATTGTAATGTAGCTATGTTATCCCCTAATAATAATAATAAAATGACTGTGTTTGATAAAAAGAAGGATATAACTGACTTTTGTGGTTTATCTGAAAAATTAGTTGTTAACATTAGCTTTAAGAGTTGTTGTTAGCAATTTTTTTTTTTTTTTTTTTTTTTTTTTTTTTCATAATATAAAGATGTGTTTGACACAACTAACGATGATATTAAACAGTAGTTGAAAGTAGTATTAGAAAGCATTAGCGTTTATCTTCAACGTTTTTTTAAATATCATTTATAAAGCTGACATTTAAACAAAAGTCAGAATGCTACATGCTACTTAGCACATTAGCTTTATA
>JARVZY010000095.1:0-77067 GCA_030686995.1 Artemisia argyi
TTTGTATACTTAAGGTATTAGGCGAATGTGTGCATGCTTGTTAATTGATTTTTCTTTGATGCTAATGACATGATTGATTTCCTTATGCCGTGTGTCATTTGTCATTGTTAAATATCTTGGCAGTTTGTTTCTTGCACTGAAAACAGTCTTATTTGTTGTATAACGATTTATTTCATTAACTTACATGTAGGTACTTACCTTGGAGTGACGACCGTCCATTAGAGAACAAAGAGTTGAACGCCATCATTGGTGCATGGTTTACATTGTGGGGTGATTAATCCCAAAGAATTATGTTTAGTTATGTTGAATTTTAGTATTTTAATTTGGATATTGTATAGGATTAATGTTTAGTTGAATTGACTTGTTATCTTAATTTACTTTGTTGATTTCGACATCTGTGGTGTATTTTAATCACTTTGTATGTTTGTTGCATTTGTATTTCTTTACTTTTGTGAGTCAATTATAGATTATAGAATTTCTAAAAAAAACTAGAAAATTTTATAAATAATATTTTTTAATAAATTAGATTTACAAAAAAGACAGGTTTTGAGATAAAAACATATCTTTTTACTCTATATAAAGATAGGTTGGAGGCTTCTATAAAGACACATTGTGATAGAACCGGTGTCAATGTCAAATAAAAATATTTTTGTTACTCTATAATAGAGACCGATTTAAGGAGAAAACCGGTGTCGATGCTTCTAATAGAGACAGGTTGCTAAACCGGTTTCTATATGTTTCGATCATGTAGATACCCCCTTTCAGAGAGTGGTCTCAAAACCACTCTTCATAGGTCATTTTGACCGGTTTCTGTGAGATTTTTTGTAGTAGTGCTAAGTGTAAATAGTTATTTATGAATGCATCAAGCTTTTCGAGCTGAAGTCGAACCGAATTCAATTCTTAGGTTATTTCAATTTTAATTTGTGTAAGAAAACACATCTTTAAAGATAAATCGAGCTTTTCGAGTCAAGCTCAAGCCGAGTTCAAACTTTCTCGATCTCGGATAACATGATCGAGAGGGTGATGGTGGCTTGACTGTGATGGTGGTGGATGTGGTGGTTATCTCGAACCAAACAACCAAAGCAAACAAACTCACCCATTGCCTCCCTTGTCTTGATGACGGTGATGGCGTAGAGGAGCGATGGTTGGTGGAACGACGGCGAGATACGGCGGTGAAGTATGGCGGTGGTGTGTGAGTCGGTTCTGGAGAGAAGGAGAAGAGATGAATAATAAAGAGAAGATATATCTAACTAGTTTTAGTGTTTTGATTTTGGGTGAAAAAGGGGAAGGAACTTGAGCCATAGATTGAAATTTTGGGGAAAAAAGGGCGGGATCTTGAGCCAGAGATTGAAATTTTGGGGAAAAAGGTAAGCTCCAAAATTTTAATGAGTTGAGCTCAACCTTATGTAAGTTGGATTCGAGTAGCTTGTAAGTGATATAAAATATGTTGTTTTTTAATATGTAAGGTTACTAAGTGTAAATAGTTATTTATGAATGCATCAAGCTTTTCGAGCTGAAGTCGAACCGAATTTAATTCTTAGGTTATATTTCAATTTTAATTTGTGTAAGAAAACACATCTTTACAGATAAATCGAGCTTTTCAAGTCAAGCTCTAGCCGAGTTCAAACTTTCTCGATCCCGGATAACATGATCGAGAGGGTGATGGTGGCTTGCTTCTTTGTGTCTGTGACAAACGGTATACGCCTACCAGGCCGGTGCAACCCATGCATGACCAATGATAATGGCTAATTCACATGGGTCATGGGTCATGTGAATTAGGTTATCACTGGTCACATTCATTAATATGGGTATTTGACATCATATGGGTCATATGCATTAGGTTATAGTTGCTTAGAGTGTCATGTTACGACACATCCATGACTGTTGACAATTGGTAATTAACATGGGTAATGGGTCATGTGCATTGGATTGTAGTGGCTTATAGTACGTGTCATGTTATCGACCAATACATTCCTAGTGATCGACAATGGGTAATTAACATGGGTGATGGGTCATGTGCATTGGGTTATAGTGACTTATAGTGTCATGTTATCGACCAATACATTACTGGTGATCGACAATGGGTAATTAACATGGGTCATGGGTCATGTGCATTGGGTTGTAGTCACTTATAGTGTAATGGAAACCATGCATGACCGGTGATAATGGCTAATTCACATGGGCGACTTTTTTAATACAAAATACACTAAAGGGTGCGCTTGGTTCAAACTTGGAAAAGGGAAAGAGAAAGTGTAAGATAATGGTCGGGAAAGGGAAAGGTAAAGAAAATCAATCCCCCTAATTTATTAGGTAATGATCCATTCCCCATAATTGGGTAATGGGTCATTGCATTATGCTTTACCAAGCATATTTTTTCATTACCTTTCCCATTCTTCAATTCACCCCCTATAACCCCCTACCAAGCATTAGGGGTGTTCAAAAAACCCGAGAAACTGACAAATCGCTCAATCCGAAACCAAAAAAAACTCGAAACCGAAGAAACCGAAATCGAAAAAAACCGAAACCGGAAAAACCGCTTATCACGGTTCGGTTTCGGTTTTCACTTTTAGATATCCGTGGTTAACCGAACGAACCGTATGTAATATAAATAAATTACCCGCCCCGCGATGGATAGTTAAAATCTTCCAACTAACCGAACCGAACTGCCCCGTGAACACCCCTACCAAGCATGCCTTAAAATACAAATGTAGCTTTAATACTTATTAGTTTTAAAAGTTTTACTACTTTTTAATTTTAGTTTTTATACTTTTAATACTTTTAATAATTTTTAAACTTATAATATATAAAAGAGTATCAAACACACTTCACTTTTAAACTTATAATATATAGTATACAAAGCTTATCAAATATGCTTCACACACTTCCACATAATCTTCTCTTTCTCTCTCACAGTTATAAAACTCACTCGGTTACAATTGACCAAGTAAACGGATCTAGGGTTTTGATCCTTTATTCTCAGTTTTGTCTTACATTTGTTAATGACTTGTTACTTTATGTATTAGATTTATGTTGTGTTGTTTTTGCGAATAATTAGAGCAAAAGAGATATTAAGGTGTGTTTGGATTAGCTTATTTTGTGTGGTTATCGGCTTATTGAGTTTTGGGAAAGTTAATAAGCTCACTGTTTGTTGGCTTATTAACTTATCCACTTAAAATAACATAGGCTTATTGGCATCCCCAAATCTCAAAACGCTGATAAGATCATAAATTAATATAATCCAAATACCCCCTTAGAGCTATTTATTCTTAGGCTTAGGTTGACTATCTGTTATAAGAAGTATGTTGCATTTGTATTGATAGAATTAATAAGAACATGCTGTGTTGTTTTTGCGAATAATTAGAGCAAAAGAGATATTAAGGTTAGCTTGGATTAGCTTATTTTATCTTAGCCTTAGGTTGACTATCTGGTATAAGAATTATGTTGCATTTGTTTTCAGAGAATAAGGAAGAAAAGTGGCGGATGTGTGTGCGAATATTTAGGCTAAAACATCTAAGTATCAAAGATGGAAGAAGTATCAAACATGGATGAACAGACACCACTTTCAAGTATGAACATAAACTTGTTTTGGTATCGTTCATCCATTGTTGATTCATCTTTGCGCTTTGTCAAAATACAGAAACAATTATCAAGTATAAGTTGTAAATAATAATTCGGGTTCGATGCTTGAGAAAGAATTTTCAAGTTTTTATGCCTTAGAAACCTTAATATGTATCTGTATATCATGTTTTTTATTGTTAGGGTTTATGTCTATTTTCGGGAGTTGGCATTCCCTTAGGGCTATTTTATCTTAGGCTTAGGTTGACTATCTGGTAAAAGAATTATGTTGCATTTGTTTTGAGAGAATAAGGAAGAAAAGTAGCGGATGTGTGTGCGAATATTTAGGCTAAATCATCCAAGTATCAAAGATGGAAGAAGTATCAACGATGGGTGAACAGACACCACTTTCAAGTATGAACATAAACTTGTTTTGGTGTCGTTCATCCATTGTTGATTCATCTTTGCTCTTTGTCAAAATACAGAAACAATTATCAAGTATAATTTGTAGGTTCGATGCTTGAATTTAGTGTCTTCGTATTCCAGCATGTTGGTAGGTTATGTTGTTGTTGGCTAGGGTAGAAAGGATGGTAGTTCATTGCATTGTTAATATAAATTTAATATGATTTCATTCATGCACTATTAGCTCTCTAATGTCGTAGAATCTACATAATTAATATGTATGTTTGTCACAACTAAGGGAGCAATATAAATGATAGTAAAAATATGTTTTCTAATAACTTAAAGCTCAATAATTAGGGCAGATCTATCTAGCGTTGTAGATGGTTCCGTTGCTTAATTTGGAAAACGGCTACTACCGTTTGTGTGGTTGATCTTGATCGCAAGCTTTAGCTCTTTCAACAATGTACCTTGATTAAAACTTTTGTCCCGACAATGAAGATACATTCTTGAAAGTGCCAAAGCTTGTGATCAAGATCAACCACACAAACGGTAGTAGATGGTGTCTAAAAAACAAAGCAATGGAACCTTTCTGCAACGTTAGATAGATCTGGCCTGATCATTGAGACGTCTTCAATGCGATGATGATATAGTGTGTATTGTTCATGACAAGCCACACTCCTTCATTATCGCATTCAGGATGAGTGATGTTACTTAGACTCTATTCATTACTCAACATTTCTAGATTGTTTGTATCACTCTGTTTGC
The DNA here is from genome assembly GCA_030686995.1 of Artemisia argyi. Classification (NCBI taxonomy): domain Eukaryota; kingdom Viridiplantae; phylum Streptophyta; class Magnoliopsida; order Asterales; family Asteraceae; genus Artemisia; species Artemisia argyi. The sequence goes on from JARVZY010000095.1 coordinate 4,723, forward strand.
ATTCCATTCTTTTTTATGATCTAAATGAGTCTGGAATTTCAACATACCTTTCCATTCTGAGTGCCCAAACATTTCCTTTTGTTTTTTCAACAATCTAGCAATGCGGCTGGTGCCGTCCTTTGCTCAAAGGGAGTTGAAACGACAAAAGGAGATGTAGTGGGTACTCAGAAGGGTTACGTATGTTGGTTTATTGCATTTCATTCTTTTTTATGATCTAAAACCAGCTATCCACAAAGTAATGTTGCCATTGGAGTTCCAAGAACAAATGTTGTTTCAAACACACCCTGAATTGCAACATTGACTGTTTTTATCCACATTAGTTGACTATTTTGGCCTTGGTCTTTGCACCCCTGCCTTTTTGGCTTTGGTACTACAAATACTATTTTTTTTCTCATGTTTGCACACATGAAAAAAGTAATGTCATGACTGCACAATTTCATGCCTGCAAGAAGGGTAAGAAACACTATTTTTTTATTCATTGTCAATTGACTACTTTTGCAGTTTTGAAACACTAACCAAGCATACCTTTTTCTTTATAAAAACCAAACACACCAACTAAGCTCCCACAACCCCATTCTACCTACTGAAACAATGAGTTCCAAGAACAAAGGTTGTTTCAAACACACCCTGAATTGCAACATTATCTTTTATTTCATTTACACTATTATTTTTGTTAATTTTAATATATATTTTTTTTTTGCAGAAATCATTAACATTGACAGCAGTGACTCAAGTGACTCAAGTTCATTTCACATATCAAGCAGTTCTGAAGGTCCTCCAAATACATGGGCAGACTACTTTCCAAAGGGATATTCTGGATCAGGCACAAAAAAAGAAGATGCTAGGAAGGTTAAAACTCCAAAAAAGACTGCCAAATAGCTTTTTGATGAGAGGGTTCAAGTGCTAGGTCTGCCCAATGCTAAGACTTGTGAAGACAAGGGTATAAAACCATGGGAACCAAAAATGCCCAAAGTTTGTTCAAAAGGGAAGGGTAAAAAGAAAATGTATTAGTTTAGCTACGAAGTAATTTGAATAAACCTGTGTAATCCTTTTGTACTACTTTATTTGACTTTATGAATAAACATGTTATCATTGCTCAATTTTCTCATTAATTGTTACAATATTTTTATTGTTGTGTTTATTAAGAAGAACTTGGGATATATTTTGTATTATATTAATCAAAAGTTTCTGCTGCTAAGAAAACGTTACTGCAACTGGGTTTGTACTGCTAGATATGAGAGTGCAGGGGTGGATTGGTAACATTTACACATAAGGGTTTAAATCCCCAATCAAATCGATAACTTTTACATTATAGTTTTAAATGATTGTTACAAACATTTAAAACTACAATTTGTATTAAAACAGCGAGCAAGTCTTTGTAAATTTTTAAAAAATAAAACAATCCTATCTAAATTCATTTTCAACTAACTTAATCTATTTAGGTAATGATTAACATAATTAAATTAGATTACAACAACTTCATTTATTTACAAGGATAAATGTGTACATGGTTAATGGTCAAAGTTCAAATTTTAACCTTCCAAATTCCACAATTAATTTCTGTCGAATTACTAGGCCTATAAAACTTTTACCTTTTTACTGCATTTCATCATTCTCAAACCATTTCTAATTAACACATACTTTCTAATCTGCAAATGGATCAAGCAGGTTTGTGGTTTTTGTTTCTCACACATATTTACTAGTTTTATAAAATCTCTACAAACATCTGTATTTAGATATATGTAACATCATTATCTTTGGTCCATTTCTAATCGTTTTATTGCTTTATGTTTTACAGCGGCATCATCCACACCACAACATCCTGCAGTTTGGTATATTGCAAAAATGGACCAAATGAAGAAGAAGAAGATGAAGGCTTTGGAGAAGAATGAAAAGAAGCAAAGGAAGAAGTACAAAGCAAACAAGTTCAAGGCTGCAATAAGAAGAAAGAAGAAAGCTAAACTTGAAGAAGATGAAACTGTCAGCCATGATGATCCTTTGGATCACATTGACTATGACAATCTTCATCTTGCTTATGATCAAGAGAAGGATCACAAGTTAGCTTTTAGATTGTTTTGTTATTTCTATTGTTATGTTTATATATATATTTTTTAATTCAAGTAATGAACTGAATATGAATCGTTTAATTTTTGTGGCATTTTATTTTTATCCCTAGCAGCATTAAGTTATGCCAAGCAGCATTAAGTTCTGAGTTACTAGCATTCACCCAAATTCCAATCCAAACCCAGAATTGCCCAAATTCACTTGGAGACTCTTTGACTTTTGCAAATGACCATCAAGTTTGACAATCTTTGTTTGACTTTTAACAAAGCATCATAACATAGTCAACAAAGCAACATAACATAATTAATCAACAAAAAGATAACTTGATCATATAGTAATCGATAACTTGATTAACAAAGAAACATAACATAATTGATAAAAAAAAACATTCAAATTCAAAAGATGCTTCTAATGTCCTTTAACAAATGCGTGCTTGAAAATCCAATTTAGTAATAAATAAGTTTGGTGAGGGGATTTGGGGGTCTGGTTCCTCCATTTAATGTATAGCAAGTTTGTTGCAAAAAAGGTCCCTAAAACGTCCCTCAACACTAAAGGTGCTAGCAGCGTAAACTATCTACTAGCAGCATTAACTGTGTACGTTAACATACCCAAGCACCGATGTAAATAACAATTATACAGAAACATTAATGGTAACATAGTGGTTCATACTAAATGACTAAAACATTAAAATAACATAATAATGATTAATATCATCTCACATCAATTATACAAACTATTTTGAATGCCTTTGTAAATATCAACAACGTTTCCACGGATTTCTTCTATTTCTTTATTCCGAAGATCAACTTTGTTCTGATGCGCCAATATGATCTCCTGATGCGCCAGTATGATCTCTTGGTCTTTTTTGTTCTGTTCTTCCAACCGCGTGATTCGTTTGTTGTAAAGTTCAACCAACTGTCGTTCAGTACCATATTGGCCTGCAGAATGGCATTTGTCCCAGCACTCTTGGGTTAGGCCATGGATTTTATATTTTTCTGGCATTGGAGGAGGAGGAGAAGTATCCCTTGAACGTTTTGTTTTCTTTGATGGATTTGAAGATGATGAAGCCATTGCGTTTCAAACAAAAATTAAATATGTATTAAAAAGATGAAAGAAGTTGGTTGTAATTCCTTTGTATTTATAGGCACACAAGAGTCGCAATGTCACAACGTTTAAGTGTGTTAGGAATACAAATATTCCTATAAAAGTCTCGGTCACCTAATTGATGTAATAGCATTTTAGTTAGCTTGTAGTTAGTTAATTATATGTATTAGTTAGTTTAGTTTAAGTAACACCGTGGAAGAAGGACGGGTCTTTACCCACTGTATGCCTGATCCACAGCCCGGGTGTGGGCGTTTGTAGTAAACTATATATACCCCTCTCCACATTTGGAGAGGGTTGGTGCTTTCCATTTCCACTAATCTAATCTTTACAATTTTCTCTCATCTCTCTCTCTCTAGGAACACCCATCTCTCTAAACTCTCTTCTTATTATTCTTTCTTGAATCATTCCAATCACAAAACCATACTAGTTACTATTATGAGAATCCTACAATTGCTATCAAGAGCCAAGGTTTCATCTTAGGACTTGGTTTTCTTGGATTTATGATTGGTTTTGTGGTTTATGTTGTGGTTCGACATGTCTTCTACATTTCTCATAGTTTTCTCCATAGTTTGATCTTGATTTAGGTTAAGGTTGTTAGACACGTTCACTACATAAGCTTACCTTGGTCCTTGGATTAGTCATATCATTTAATTCGTGGCTGTTGTAATTGAACTCGTGGGTCTTTTCTTTTTTTGTGGTTTGTTCTTGATAGAGGTTACCTTTTGTTTCTTAGTTGCGGTTTCCTCCAGCTCTTAGGAGTGGTTTGCTGTGTTGTGTAACATCACTTCTCATGGTTCGGTTCAATTTAAATCTAAACAAATACAAAAAGAAATTAAAAGAGAAGATCTCAGTTTGTTCAATAATTTTTCAAAAATCTTTCAAAGATCTTAATTGATTGAACAAGGCCATCATCGATCTATTTCAGAAGCACTAACTTCTCTTTTAGTTTCGAATTTTTTTAAGAACATAACCATAAAGGCTCCATTCTCTCTCTTTGTTCGAACAAAAGTGAACAACCACAAGAAATAAGCGAACAACCTACCTGGATTCATATCTCACTTGTTCAATCGTGGTCATTGTGGTTCGCGGATTTTAAGAATGATGATATTTTGGGTGTGGTTGCTATTCGGTTGGGTTTGAAGTGAATCACAAGGGACGGATTATTCTTGCCAATCTAATTTGTTGGGTGATAGATGCAGTTGTTTGTGACTGCGTGTTTTATTTTTTTAGGGTTGAGTTTAATTAGGATTGTGAGATTAAGTGGTATTATATAGCTAAAGTTTAGGGTTGATTATTTTTGGGCTGTCAAGATTTTTGTGTGGACTTGGGCTGAGATTGTTAAATGTTGATTGGACTTGGTTTATTTTGGTTGATCGTGGGCTTATTAATCCTACAAGGGGACGATCTTCTTTGGCTGTTTTACTAAAGGAATGAATTTTGTGATAAGTTTGGTATTGTTTGACTTGCGTTGGTATTATTTGGGTATAATATTGGTCACGGTTTTTGTTTAAACTTCAAGAATCCGAGAGTGAGTAGTAATTTGGGATTGAATTATCGGGATCATTGGATATTACTACGGGGTTCATTCGGATTTCAATACTCACACGTTGTCTGAAATTCACTGTGACTTATCTTCTTCACCACTCTAACTCAATTCAACCAAACCTTATCAAGTTGTCGGTGTTTCACGGTTTATTCTTGATTTTGTAAAATCCCGCGAAAGAAACTATTTCTCGGTTTAAATCATAGAATTGTAAAATCCCGTGCACGTTCATATCATGTCAAATTCTTCGGATTCCATCATATCTGAGAGACTCAAATTGTACGACATGAACGATGATTATAAGATTTCCAACCCAGTACGACATGCAAACGTGTTTGAGACTGATAACACAGAAATGGAATCATCATGCTCGAATTCACAAGAGAGAGAGTTTCTTCAGCCACTTAAATTGCTTGATGATGCTATGGATTGCGGCATTGAATGTTTTCAACAACTTCGTTCTCACCTCTCAATACTTTTGGAGGGAACTGGATTCAAGATGGGATTCGAACGAGCATTTGTAACACTCTTTGGTCAAGATGTTCAGAATTTCACAGATACAATGATTCTTAACTTAGATCAATTACTACAACAACTTGACCAAGGGGAATCTTCCAAAATGGGATCCATGGCTGCCCTTTGTGTGATCAACAAACAACTCCAAGTGTTCTTTGATTTGAAACTCACTCTGGAGTATGACCATTATAGTGAGATGACGAAAAAGTGCTTTGCTGATCACACGGGTATTGAGGTTGACACATTCAGAGACACACTTGTCCAGCTTATGGATAAAGTGAAAAGATTCATCAACGAAAAGGCACAGCATATACCTGCATATGATGACAAGGTGAAGGCATGTAGAGTACAATCATGTGATGGTGTCGGTGACTCGGGTATAGCATCGGATGTTGGGTCAGGTGTCATGATATGCAAAGAATCAGAGACTGATAAGCTTGACACACCCTGCAACTCAGTGACTAGTGATACTCCAGACATGGGCACTGAATTAAGACCAGTAAAAGAACAAGTGTCATGCGCTGAGGTACCCCTAACTGTACATCATAATGTGCTTTCTGATGAACTACTGCATACTGATCAAGTTATGCCCATTTATGACACATATTTGTTGAAAAAGACTGATAGCAATACCATTTCTGATTTAACAAATATGAATCATAAAGGGGGAGAAAGTGATCAGGATGCTGAACGTGATGATGTGTCAAGTTCTTTGTTTATGGCCGAGTCTTTTAAATCACATGATGTGGTTGATAAAGAAGTTTTTAATGAACTTTCAAACAAATTTGCACAACTTGAAAAACATTGTGTTAATCCTTTGTTAGTTGCTGAGTCTTTTAAATCAAATGATGTGGTTGATAAAGAAGTTTTTAATGAACTTTCAAACAAATTTGCACACCTTGAAAAACATTGTATTTCACTTGAAATTGCAATGCAACAAAAGGAAGAAAGTTTTCAAACTAATCAACCGTGTACAAATCCGGAACTTCCTGATTTCCGCGAATTCTTTATGATAAATGATTTGAAAGCTTAGCTGGAAGCCAAAAACTTGACAATCAACAACCTGAAAAACCGTATGTCTGAGATGTGTGATGTGTGTAATGAAGTTGAGGATAATCATGTCAGTAAGACTTTTGCAACAAGAAATTTTAAATTGGAACAATATGTGGCTGAGTTACTTAAGGAAAATGAGACTTTGAAAATTCATTGTAAAGACTTGTGTGATTCAATCAAAGAAACGAAAACTAAGACTATAGAACAGATAACCGCTTTGATTGCCAAAAATGATGAATTCAAAGCTCAAATTCTGGAAAAGGGGTTCACAATTACAGCATTAAAGAACAAGCTAAGAAAAGCAACAGGGAATAGTGTGAACACTAAGTTTGCAAAACCATCAATCTTGGGGAAACCAATTGTACAATCCAATAGAAACCAATCAGTTGTTAGACAACCGAGTGCTTTTAGATTTGAACGACCAAAATTTTCAACAACTCGGTTTGCCTCCCAAGTTGATGCGGAAAAAGTTTTGACAAAACCAGTCACTACACATTATTGGCCTAAGATTATTGCCTCTAGTTCTGCTAAGCCTCAACAAGTAGTTACTCCTACACCCAGCTCCTCTAGGATTAGTTCTAAAACAGTGTCAAAACCTAGCATTAAGGTTCAAAGCACTTATGATATAAATGACTTGCACAAGAACTATGATCTAGAAAAGGCTAGGAAAAGGGCACTACTTCATAAGGATGGAATCTTAGGTTCACAACCTTGTATGATCCCTCCTAGGATATTGAGGAACAATGCTAAGGTTCAACCTGTTAAGTCTAGGATTTACAGTAAGTCATCCACAATGCATAAGAAGCAAAACATACCTATAACTTCTCCTAGGTGGATTCAAACTGCTAAATTTTTGGAGACTAGGAATATCGATAAGCCTTTCACTGTGCATAAGAAGCTTAACAATCCTAGACCTTGTCATAAGTGGATTCCAACGGGTAGAATTTTTAAGGACGCTGGACTTAAGTGGATACCTACCGGAAAGATACTTACCAATGGCAATACCTTGGTTGACCGTGAAACCCCCAAGGGTTTGGATACTTTTGTCACTAACCCATATACATGCAATCAAGTTTGTAATGTTAGTGCAGGTAGTCCTTACTCAGTTGCAGGTACATCAATCATTCACCACACGAGAAAACTCAAAGTCTGGAGGCCTAAAGCAAGCATATCTCCTACTTCAGGAGGTATAGAAGGTCAATGTTGATGTATGTTCACTATGACGTCTGAATACTTTAGTTCAGGCCTCGTTCTTCAACGACTATGACGTTTGAACACATCAGTTCAAGCCTCGGTCTTCAACTTCATCATTATGGCGTCTGCTGACAACACTTCAGGCCTCGTTCATTAAAGAAAAGAAAAGTGTACGCTTGAGTGCGCTTTATCTTCTGAAGTTGTGAAATGTTCTTGCTTCAGACCATTCTCATCAACAAACTTCAAATTTGTTCCACGCTTGTTCAGTATTCAAGTGGATTACTTTCATCGGATTGTATTTGTTATTATCCACACGATCAAAAATGGCATCGTCAAATGCAATTTTTGAAGGGGAGAAGTGTGAACAGTGGATCAACCTCATATGCAATTTTTGAGGGGGGGAAGTGTGAATAAACTACATGTAGTTCTATTAACTTGTTCAATCAAAAATCGCACCCTCATATGCAATATTTGAGGGGGAGAAGTGGGAATAAAATACATGTTGATTGATGCGTATAATGACTCTCCTCTCCTCCAACACCTAATGTTCCACTAACTAAGGAAGACTAATTGTGACTACGGAGTTGATTGGGTATCACATATTTGAGATTGGAGTTGACTTTCACAAAGGCGTGATCTTAGTTTATCTTGAAGTCGGGGTTGGTTGGATGAATGACTTTCAATGATAACTTGCTCGTGCTTGAGATCTAAGTTGAAGACTTGGTTTATCTAGTTACCAGCAGTCGAGGTGGATGGTTGAAGACCTGGTTAACTATCACTTTAAGGAGTTACGTTGTAGTACTCAGTGTCACACGCCGATGTCGTTGTGGATAATTGCAAGAGGTGGTAATGTCTCATGCTTTGTTTGGGTAGTGAGTACTTAGAGATTTGCTTGGAGCATAAATTCTCTACACCGTTCTTCCAACATTAGTGCAAGCTTAAGACACAAGAGCGGGGAACTCTACTTCGGTTTCAAGTTTGGTATATCGGGTTTTCTCCATACATGGTCATTTACTATTAGCCAGTGGAAGTGAAAAGAGGTTTTAATTAGAGGTTGATCTACAGTGAATTGTTGAAGAGAATTGTTATCGACATCTACTCATGGGGTAGTGATTTGTATGTTGCTTCCAGTTGATATATTTATGTACACACAGTTATGATGATTCCGAGTGATCGTCATCATCATGGAGGGAGAATTGTGTACATTGGGGCTTTTATCGAAGAACTGGAAGCATTCTAAGTGTGTTGAAAATGTCGAATTGTCGTTCCCCAAACAAACTCGTGAAGAAGCTACAAATTATCAGTCTTTGATCCACTTTACATTGTGGATGACATGATAAGAGACTGAAGACATTTTGGGCAGAATTGAGAGATACTTCTTCAACATGCATCAATGTTATTTCAAACGGGTCGTCAGTTTGGGAGGGAGCAAGTACACTTATGGGCTTACTAATTGGGAGGGAGGATTAACCCAATTAGTGAACATTTCTATAGCAGTTGATTCTCACTAGATACATTCTAGCTTATTTTGTTCTTCTCAATATTTCAAGTAGATGTACGTAAAAGTTGTTGCTGATTCTGATGTATCAAAACCAGCAAGGGGGAATGAGACATACATCTGAATGCATAACGAGTACATGAGATGAACATAATACTTCTTCTTAATTGAAGTTATCCCGGGAAGACATATGTCATAACCGTAGAGAAACTCAGTGTCTTAACTCGCAGCGTTTGGTGTATTATTCCAACTACGTGGGGGAAGTGGTCTTTTGATACTTGTGGTGTGAATTACTTCAGATTTCAGTGGGAAGAAATATGAGAAGGATATGTGGAACGTGAGATGATATTGCTTATTGACGTCTTCATATGAGCTTATAAGAGTTATGGTAAAGTGCTTCTGGTTAATGTTTCATGTACACATTGTTATGCTGATTCCGATAAGATCACAACCATCATGGGGAGAGATATGTGTACATCAAGGACGCGCAACAGGTTCACGTGATCGGGCTTAATCATATATTTCGGAAGAGATATCCGCAGAGATGATCAGTGCTTCAACCTGTTACTTTGGTGTCATCGTTTCTTCTTGTGTTAGATACATGCGTACAATATGGATTAAGTTGGTATGTGTAACATAACTGGAATGCATTTAGTGAAATGAAGATGTTGATATCTGATTCCCCCTAATTGACAACTGCTCCAAACCGCAAAAGTAATGTGAACATCGGGGACGTACAACAGGGTCATGTGATCGGGCTTCATCATACATTCCGGGATTGATTACCGCAGAGATGATCCGTGGTTCACCCTGTTACTTTGGTGTTATCGTTTTCTCCGGGTTTCTGAGCTTCATCCAATGAGACTGTTTGCGTCACTTCAACATCTTGGGGGAAGTGGTCTCATGTAGGTGATTGTCGATTTGGGGGGAAGCTACCAAAGCTTCACATTGAGGAGACTAAAGCTCAGAAATTTGGTGGTGTCTAGCGATTAACTCAGTTGTGAGATTCTAGTGATTTGTTAACTACTTGTGTTTGGTGAATTGTTGTGACTTAAGTCCTTACGATTAGTCTGAATGTAAATTGACATTGTGAGTTAATCTTTACGACTTGACTTATTACGATCGGATCTATTGTAACTTGACTTGTCGCGACTTGACACTTAATGCTAATTGTCACTTATCCAAGATCTCTCTCTAAGTTTAACTCGCATATTACATCTTTCGGTTTCTTTTGTTGACTTTAGTAAAATCCCGGGAGAGAATCGATCTCTCGGTTTAAGTCACAAGAGTTGTAAAATCCCGTTTAAGGTTATTTCATGGCATCTACCGCTTCAGACGATGATTTAGGAGCCTCAAAAGCTTTGGTGGTGAAAGTTTAAGAGATGTTGACTACTGATTTCTACAATGAGCTGAACGATACTATCATTTTGGTACTCAAGTCAACATCTTCTTAAATCGATTAGTATCCTTTGTACATATATTATACTAAATTGTAAATAGAAAAGTATAAAACAACAAAAACCCATAAAAATCTGAAAAACTACAAAAAATCCAAAAATATTCTTCTTACGACATGTCTCTTGTGTAATCAATATTATGTACGTTTCTAGAAATGTCATTCAATAATGACACGGAATCATACATATGCTTGAGCAAGAGTTTTTTTCGGTTTCTAATAAAGTTTTTTTTTAAAACATGTCGTTTCTCAAAACATTCTTCAAAATTATGGCTTGTAGTCATTTCAGGCTGCAACCCGCACTTCAAAAATATGGCTTGTAGTCATTTCAGGCTACAACCCGGACTTCAAAAATATGGTTTGCTATTACTTCAGATGGCAACCCGTTTTTCAAAATGGGGAAAACACGTCGCCAAAAAGACGGTTGTTCCTTTTACCGGGTGAAGTTCATCCGGGCATGGATTACTTTACATCCATGCACCCTCGATCTAATGTAAGCTTTAGTGCATTATTTCTTGATCAAGAAGAGAAATCTTCTTTTTATCGCCAAATACTTTCCCTTCTATGATTTTTCCAGAAAGTATTTGTGCAAAACTTGGTGGTACCATGAGATTTTGATTGAAAATCAATTTGAACTCAAACTTTGATAAAATTTTTCACTCAATCAATGACATAACTTATTTATGTGTTAAACATCCGTCATTGATTGAGGGGGAGAGTGATTCTTCTCAAAATTTTATGTATCATCAAAACTCCCCACACTTTGTACAAAACAAAAGCAACATAACGATTTGTGATGGTTATGTGTCAGAATGAGTACATTTTCAAAGAGTTTTTGTTAATACTTCGAATCTTTTGCAAACTCTTCACATATGACACATAACAACCTCCCTCACAGATTGAGGGGGAGCATGAAAAAGTTCCTTTTTATCAGAAAATATTAAAAATTAACCGCATTTCTCTCCTAAACGTTTTCTAAATTATTTAAATCAATTGGGATCCAAAATCTCAAAAGATTTGAAATTTTTGATCGGGGGAGAGAATGTGATTTAAATATGAAATCTGATATCAAACGTGATCTTTTGGATTCAATAATAGGCTCCCACATATGTGCTAAACTCTTTCGTATATCGATGCACATATTGAGGGGGAGCAAACGGCGTTTGTGGAAGTTATACCAAAGACCGACCATTTATCTTTATGCATGGAGTTATAAGGTTGGTTAAGGTTAGGTATGAATTCCCATGATCCACCAGAACCGGAAGGATCTTCCCAGGGACAATACATAGATAGATTAGAAGTCCTTAGGAATGATTATGAAAAAAAGGAGTAAAGTGAGAAATGGAAGAGTGCGGACTGAGATAGAGCTAGGACTGGAACAAACCCAACAAGGTTCTAGTGGTGAAGTCTCGATAAGCACTGAAGGGGTTGAAGAATGAAAAAGAAATGAAATGAGAAAGGGTGAAAAGAAATTGCCCTCCAAATATTCAACCTTAGGGCAGAAACCGGGTTCAATTCATAATCTACTGGCAGTTACTAAGGTAACACCGGTATTGAAGACAAGACGTCATGGACCCAGTGACGCACTACATTAAACTTCCCAACCACTCAAGTTCTCTTAAAAGAGATTGTTTCATTCTCACAGGGAACCCTGTGCAATGTATCGACCGCTCATTGCGAGCTATGTTGATACCTAAAATAGGAGACGCCTCCCCAGTCTCCAGGAGCGGATCAAAACGCACTAGTGAGTCTAGAGCCATGAGATCATCCATAAATCTCGATAGGACACATTCCAAATATGCTTATTGTTTCACACAATGTGGAAAATAAGATAAAATATTTAGAGTCCTACGCATTATCCTTGTGGTATTGCCAGAACATCCGAGTGATATGAAAATATTCACAATGAAGATGGAAATCCTTCTAGAGCGAACATCACTCAAGCTCTTGGTAGGTGACATGTGAGATCCATCTTGGATCAATGATCAAGTGACAACTGGAAAGCAACGATGGTGCGATTCAAAATTGAATCAAACTTGTTTCAGGATATGGATTGACGGATACTTTTGCTAAAACCTCTCAATGTGCTCACCAACTAATCTTTCGAGCACATTGATTGTGTACAATATCTTTCAAACAAAAGTATTTTTGATGGAAATGTGATTCAAAGTATAAAACTCTCGTTGTGTCTCAAAAATGTTTATCATAGGACACGCGAGTGATTTCTATAAATCTATTTCTCATCAATCCATGAATATTTATTCGTCGATTCACTCTATCGTGCTGTCTACTTTGAGACGTTCCGGTATGAGAACATGCTAAGTATGAAGATTCCAAAGTGGATTCTTTGGAAAATTTATTACTACAAGCTGGAAATTCCTGTCAAGGAGAGTCCTCTTTAAAGAGACTCTACCTGATCACAGGTCGGTTCTCACAAAACCGGAGGGTAGTCTATCCTCGCAGAACGAATGACAAAGCCATATTCGTTCTCTATCTTTATTGCTAACTGTTTTATTCCAGGGACACATATAAATATGGCGTTGATGGCTGCAGTTTCCAGCTGAATCGGGTCAATCCATACCTCATGCTCACACATCCTCCACACTATCAATGAAGATGAGAGACTTGCTACAACAAAATGTTGAGAGACTACTAACAACGTTTCCGCAACTCTGATGAAAAAGTCTCCTGATCTACAACTCTAATGCAACGTCTCCAGATACATAAGGGTGTGAGCATGATGGTCCTTAGTCACTACATCACATGAAGGCAATACAACTATGGATGAGCTTGGAGATTTACTTTGGCTGATGATCTCAAAGGAAGCTCAAAGATCATATATCACAAAGGAATCCAAATCACAAGTTCGTTGCTTGAAGTACAAAGTGTGAAGTAAAGTGAAGAATTAGATCCTACGAGCTACAGAGACGAAAGAATGCTTAAAGACCAAAGAGCTTAATTTCAAAGGTGACCTCGCTTAGGGGGAGATTGTTAGGAATACAAATATTCCTATAAAAGTCTCGGTCACCTAATTGATGTAATAGCATTTTAGTTAGCTTGTAGTTAGTTAATTATATGTATTAGTTAGTTTAGTTAAAGTAACACCGTGGAAGAAGGATGGGTCTTTACCCACTGTATGCCTGATCCACAGCCCGGGTGTGGGCGTTTGTAGTAAACTATATATACCCCTCTCCACATGTGGAGAGGGTTGGTGCTTTCCATTTCCACTAATCTAATCTTTACAATTTTCTCTCATCTCTCTCTCTCTAGGAACACCCATCTCTCTAAACTCTCTTCTTATTATTCTTTCTTGAATCATTCCAATCACAAAACCATACTAGTTACTATTATGAGAATCCTACAAAGTGTCACAACTGTTTACAATTAAGTATTTAAGTGTCACAACGGTTTACAATAACTTTTTTACAGTTACACCGGTTTAATTGCAATAAGTATTTAACATTCACAACGTTTCCCAAGACTCACAATGTCAACGTTTTAATATTTAGGGATTTTGTTGCAAAAAAGGTCCCTAAAACGTCCCAAACCCTACCTTAATGTTGTTGGGGTTTCTATAGTTGTAACCACCAACACTTCAATTAATCGGTTTCCATATATAACTCGAAAACAATCTTCATCTTGCTTATGATCAAGAGAATGATCATAAGTTTAGCTTTTAGATTGTTTTGTTATTTCTATTGTTATGTTTATCTTTTTTATTTATTTAATGCAAGTAGTGAACTGAATATGAATCGTTTAATTTTTGTGGCATTTTATTTTTATCTCAATGTTATGTTTTTGTAATACTCAGTTTTCACTAGGCAAACCGCATCCAATGCATCATTAGGAAGAGTGATATGCACAAATACGATGAAGCACTTCAAGAGGGCATGTGCTATGTTGTTAGTGGTTTCTGTGTGACAAACACTATCTTTCATCTATTCATTAAGCTTGATGTATGCCTAGCAACATTAATTTATGCCTAGCAGCATTAAGTTATGCCAAGCAGCATTAAGTTCTGAGTTACTAGCATTCACCCAAACTCCAATCCAAACAGCTTTGTTATTCTAGAAACAAAGAAAACACAAGCCATAACATATGTATCGAATTGTGACTACACTTAAATAATGTGTGACAAAATATGACTCTATGATTTAGACACCAAAATAAATACTTCATGTGACCATATATAACATCTTGAATTTAGTCACACAAACACTCAATGTGACTAATATCAAGGTTAATGATAACTGACTTCACATTTTGCTATAAATAATAGTCACATAAATATTTCACAATATGAGTACTTTGAATGTATTGGTCACATATAATACCCTTATAATGTGGCAATAAATATAATTTAGATATGCATTTGTGATATGGTGTGACTATTGTAAATCCTATAGTCACATGATCGTGCTTCAATTAAATGTGACTATACACATTAGGATTTGGCAAGCAAACACACACTAAACTTTAGACACACATATTGACTTACGTTACCATATGTATCGAATTTTTGTTCCACTTAATCACGACTAACGCTTCAAACTTACTTTTCAGTTGTTAAACAATTCAAATTCATATGTGGCTAAATATTCAGCAAAGAATAGCAGTCACATTTAAATAATGTGTGACAAGCTTGACTATATAATTTAGCCACATACACAATTACTTCATGTGACCATATATCTATTTTGGTCACACTCTTCAATTGTGTGACATATATTTGTCACATATGTATATATGTAGTGTGACTAATGTTTAAAGCTGATTTGTATCTGTCACATGTCCCGAATTAAAAGTGACTAAATAATCAAAAAAAAATTACCAGTTACCCTCTAGTCACATAAATACATAAATGTGTGACATATATCTTCCGAAATGGTCACACAAGTCGGATCGAGTGTGGCTGTTTATTTTATTCTCCTACATTTAGTCACGTAAATATGTTACAGTGTGACAGTTCAAAATCGACCATGTGTGACGAATACCAGTTTTTGTACCAGTGATAGCATCTCGACTCTTCTGTCTAACATCTCGTAGATAACCATTGCATCTCGACTCGTTCGTTTAACATCTCGTGTATAACCATTGCATCTCAACTCGTTTGTTTAACATCTCGTGTACAACCATTGCATCTTGACTCATTCGTTTAACATCTCGTGTATAACCATTGCATCTCGACTCATTCATTTAACATCTCGTGTATAACCATTGCATCTCGACTCGTTCGTTTAACATCTCGTGTATAACCTATTGATATAAATAATGCTTAAAAACATTATTAATATTTTTCAATAACTCTATGTTTTGATAAATCACAAAATGTAAACTAGATTAAATCGAAAATTATGACATAAACAAGTATTTAGTAGTAAATATTCACTTTATCATCTAATCACTTAAGGTATGTATAAACAAAGTGACTAATGCATTACATGATCAAAGAAGCATTTTCTTTAACACAAGACATTTTATAAAATGACATCAAACATTTTATAACTTTATAAAAATATTTTTGGAATTAAAAGAATATGTTTAATTCATTATAAATATATGAATTCAAATTTTTAACCAAAAATTGCAAATATTATCTAGAAAAACCTTCCCCACAAAAGGACAATCAAGTCCAACGTTCTGGAGGGGGCGGCCCCCTTAATTATTAAGGGGACCGGCACGCTCCAGAACAGTATTTTTTAAGCCTATAAATACTGGTTCATTCCACATATTTTTCTCACCTTTAAGCACTAAAAACTTTCTGATCTCATCTCTATTTCTATTCTAAAAACCTTTGATCATATAATTCTTAAGTCTTTTTTCCAAGTGATCCAAGACTTCATCCACACAAGTGCAAAAAGAAGAACACTCCTTCAACATCTATACAAAGTAGCAGTGTTGTGATTAGTTGATATCATCTTGTAGTAGTGCTAGATTATTTGCAAAGTGTTGTCTACCTTAGTAGATAGTAGATATTAGTTGTGTTGATAAGTAAAGTAGAAGTTGTGAATTAGTTGTGCATAGAAGAATGTGTGAAGTAGACGTGAAGAAGAAGTCGTGAAGCTATCGTGAAGAAGCTGTGAAGTTGTGAAGAAGTTGTGAGATTAGTTCTAGCTAGGATTAGAACCTTACATTTAGCTTAGTGTCGTTAATCGGTGTAAGCCAAGGTGTGTAAGGTTTCTCCGCCATAAGGAGTTTGTTGACATAGTGAAGAAAACTCTCGAGTGTGGTACTCGGGGAGTGGAGTAGGGCAAGGAAGGTGTCCTTGTAGCCGAACCACTATAAATTCGCGTGTTGTGGTTTGATCTCTCCATCTCTATCTTTTATTTCATTTCATTACTTTACTTACATTATTAGATTGTATTTACTTAGATTTGCTCATTCTTGTTAACAAGTGAATTCACATAAGATCGAATCAAATTTTTATAAGCAACTATAATTTTTCTAAAAATAAACTCAAAAAGAACGTAAAACTATTCAACCCCTTTCTAGTTTTCCACATAACCATTGCATCTCGACTCGTTCGTTTAACATCTCATGTACAACCATAGCATCTCGAGTCATCTGTCTAACATCCCGACTCGTTTGTTTAAGGATACAATATTGGGTCAATGATACAAGACTTGAATTTTGACCGGTTGTGATCTCGAGGTTATCTAATGGTTGGGATTTTGTATTTTTGAAATAGGTGAAGGACAAGATATAGCTAGCTACAGGTAAAAGATAAAAAACAAAGTTGTACATCTTTGCTATTTTGTGACATTTTAGTTATTATTTATTTTATATTTTAATAAATAAAAAATACTTTAATCTTTTATATAATAAAATAATTAAATATTTCAAAATTATTTTGCTAAAACTATTCTATCGTAAAAAAAGTATTTATACAAAAATTTATACCCGAAAATGCTAAACTACCAAACTCCAATTATACGCCAACTTTCAACTATATATTTTTTTAATTTTAAAAAAGTATTTACAATAAGTAAAAAAAAATTAATTACATTATAAGTGATTAATTTTAAATTTAACTAGTTATTTTTTTAATTTTATAAAACTATTTTTTTAATTTTACAAAAGTATTATAATAAATAATTTTTTTTAATAATATAAAAGTAATTTATTAATTTTATAAAACGATTTTTTTAATATTTTCTTTTCATTTTATAAAAGTATTTATAATAAATAAATTTTTTGAATTATATTAAAGTAATTAATATTAAGTATTTATAATAAATAAATTTTTTTATCCCATCGACAATATAAGCGCCAAATTTTCACCAATTTTTTGTACGTCCCGCCATACGACAAAATATTGTTATACTCCCATCAACATGTCGACGGGAAGATAAAAGGTAAAAACAAACCCTGGCTCAATAATTCTATCATAACTTAGAAAAAAAAAGAAAAAAAAAATTGATCTATCATTCTCCACCTCCGGCGAATAACACCACCAACACTTCTCCACCTTCGGCGAATAACACCACCACCACCACCATCACATTACCCCTCCACCACCACAGCTCCTCCTCCACCTCCGACACTACACGAGCACTACTGTGCACCTCCTCCTCTTCATTCTTTTAATTCTTCCCCAACCCCTCCTTTGTTTGATTCTTCTTCTTCTCCAACCTCTCTTTTCTTCAACCACAGTCCAACAGCAGCAGGCAAAAGGTAATGTTTTTAATTTTTGTTATTATTATTAATTTAATTGTTGTTAATTACTGTTAATTTAATTGTTATTATTGTTGTTAATTTAATTTTTGTTTATTAATTTTTTAATTTAATTGTTATTATCACAAACAGCAGGTAAAGAGGGTGAGAGCCGAGAGCAAGTGCCGAGGGTGAGAGCCGAGACAACCAAGACAACAGGTAATGTACCTCGTTTTATTTTTTTTATTAACTTTTGGTATCCCGACAACATGTCGCCGACAACAGTTTTTTTAAAACTTTTGATATATCACTATACGTATTGTACAGCCCACGTACAACCCGAGCCCGAGACCACGTACACCCCAAGCCCGAGACCACAGCCCACTGGTAGCCCGAGAGACCATAGCCCACATACAGCCCGAGCCCGAGACCATGTACAGCCGAGACATTATGTTGTTTACATATCCATATTGTTTTTTCATTATTATGCTTTGTTGTATTATTATTTTTATATATGTTTTTGATTAAGTATTAGTTTGCATTAGAAGTAGAATAGATAGTTTGTGGATTAAGTATTAAGTAGGATATTGCGTTTGCTCATTGTGTACCCACGATGCAAATAGCACCTTGGGGGACTTGGTATTGAACTAGCCGTATGGTGTTGGATAAATATAGAATTTTTGCGTTTGATGTAGAATAATTCAAGTTAGAGGGTGTTTGTTTTGGCTTATATAACGAGCTTATGGCTTGTTTGGTTTTCGGCTTAAGTTTCATAAGCTAAATTTTTATGGCTTATTTTGAAACTTTTTACCTTACATAGTTTCAAAATAAGTCAGAAAAAATAAGCTTATGAAACATAAGCCGAAAACCAAATAAGCCATAAGCTCGTTATATAAGCCTAAACACACAACCCCTTTAGATATATTTGATGTCTTTCTATTAATTGTTTGGTTTTCGGCTTATGTTTCATAATAGTTTAAAATATAAGTCACAAAAAATAAGTTTCAAAATAACCAAAATAGTTTTTACATAAACTTATATGAACAAAATAAGTCACAAAAAATAAGCTTATGAAACATAAGCCGAAAACCAAACAATTTTTTATATGCTATTAATTGTTTAACTTAAAATAGTCGACTTGTGTATTATTGTTAGGCTTTTGTGAATGTTTTAGGATTTTAGTGATTAATTTCGGAAATTCCCCCTCCGAAGTTAATCATCCTATAGAAAACCCGTCCGGAATTAATTTATTAGAAATTAATTTCGGAAAGTCCCCTATTTGGGACTGCTTTTTGATTGTTTTGTCTCATTTAGGATATGGATGCATATAATTGATTTACTATTTGAGATGATTTTGACAGTGTTTCTCCTTTACTCCTATGAATATGTCTTTAATGCACATATTTGGGGAGTTGAGGGAAAATGCTGTCGAAATTTTCTCAAATAATAAATCAGTTATACGCATTCATATATGAGATGAATCATTCAAAGAGTGGGTTAGGATTGCCTTCCATAGTTGCACTAGGTGAACAAAACAACTCGTAATAATTCCACTGTTATATGTGTTTATGTGTTGAATCTTTTGAATGTGTAATAATTAAGTGTTGAACCAAACAAAATGCAATTATGATACTTGATAAGATTTGGACCCCTTTAGAGAGTCGTTGTTCAAAATAGTTTTTTGATGGTCTTGCCGCATTCATTGAACATTGCAAGCCGTTATTGAATAGTTACGGAAACATAAAATGTCCATGTCGTAATTGTTGCAATGTTCCATGGGTATCTCTCGACAAACTTAAAAGGCACATAAGCCAAAATGGGTGGGACCCAACTTATACACAATGACGCAATCACGGTGAACCGGATCCTTTGCCTATAGAACATAACACAACACAATGTGAGATGAGTGACATGGGTACGTGCCTTAATGATATTCTTGATATTCCTCTAAATAATGAACAAAATGAGCCAACTCTTCCAAATATTGGCGAGACAAGTAACGAGCCGACTCAAGCAACGACGCCTCCTGTACGTAACGAGTATGAAGAGTTACTTGCCAGTTCCAACCAGCCTCTTTAACCGGGGTGTGACTTTATGACCACCTTGGATTTTATGGCAAAGTTTACGCATCTCAAGGTCAGCAGTAAATGGAGTGATACTTCATTTAACAATACGCTAAAATTTCTGCAGGAGGTATTTCCTCCCAGGTTAGGTTACAATCTCCCACCATCATACTCTGCTATAAAAAAGACATTTAAAAAGGTCGAGTTAGGGTATGAGTCGATACATGCTTGTGAAAATGATTGCTTTTTATATCGGGGGACTCATGCCGAAGATTTGGAGTATTGTCCGGTCTATAACACGAGTAGATGGAAAGACAAGAACACAACGGGGAAGAAAGTTCCTAACAAGGTGTTGTGTTATTTTCCTATCATTCCTAGACTACAACGTTTGTACAAGTCTATTCACACTGCAAAACATATGACTTGGCATGCTACTGGAAAGTCTACGGAAAACGGTATGATGCGACACCCAGTTGATGGTAAAGCATGGCAGAAGTTTGACAATAAATATTCGGATTTTTCTTCAGAACCAAGAAACGTTCGATTAGGGTTGGCTGCTGATGGTTTCAACCCGTTCGGCAACCTTAGTCAGACTTACAGCATATGGCCGGTTATATTAACAACATACAACTTGCCTCCGTAGCTATGCATGAAAGAGACTTCTTTGATGCTGACATTGTTGATTCTTGGCCCTAAATCACCGGCAAAGGACATTGATGTTTACTTAAAGCCTTTGATTGATGACCTTCAGGATTTATGGAAAAACCCAGGTGTCTTGACTATGGACGCTGTTACAGGCAAAGAATTCCACATGAGAGCGATGCTTTTATGGACCATCAATGATTTTCCTGCTTGAAGTAGTTTGTCCGGTTAGAGTGGCCAAGGTTACTACGGATGCCTTACATACAAAGTACACACTCTGGCTATGGGTGTTCAAAGCAAAACAACTTATGTTGGTCATAGAAGATTCTTAAAAAAAGGCCATAAATGGAGGAGGGACTATACGACATTCAATGGTGAAACCGATTTTAGAGATCCTCCTAGAAAAGATACTCCAGCTGATATCTTGACTCAACTTGCGATATTGCCCACACGTTTGCCCGGTAAACATCTAGATCGATTATGGGGGGTGGGGGGGAAGATAAAACATAATCAGATAACCGAACTGAACTGGACTAAACATTCTACTTTCTACGAGCTTAAATATTGGTCTTTTCTTTCTCTACCACACAATTTAGATGTCATGCATATCGAAAAAAATGTGTTGGAGAGTATCTTGAACACTTTGTTAATGAATGACAAATCTAAAGACACTGCTAAGGCAAGACAAGATTTGCAAGCTTTGGGCATTCGACGGGAGTTGTGGCTCGGAAACAAACAAAACGGGAAGTGCTCGAAGCCTCATGCTAAGTACTCCCTCACAACCGATAAAAGAAAACTGTTATGTCAATACATCAAAACAATTAAACTACCAGATGGGTTTAGATCCAAGTTCAAGTCAAAAGTGACCAAAGATGATAACAATATAACGGGCATGAAGTCTCATGACTGTCATATAATGATGCAACAGTTACTTCCTTATGGACTTCAACAATACTTGGACGCACAGACTTATAAACCATTAATCGAGCTTTGTTCATTCTTTAAGCAAATTTGCGCCCGAACTTTGATGGTAAATGACATGGTCAAAGCTAAAGACCAGTTGATCAATATTTTGTGCAGTCTCGAGCAAATATATCCTCCTGCTTTTTTTGACATTATGATTCACTTGGTTATGCATTTACCTGAAGAGGCTCTTCAAGGCGGGCCTGTTTCATTCCATTGGATGTATCCATTTGAAAGATATATGAAGAAGCTAAAAAACTATGTATGAAATAAAGCTAAGATGGAAGGTTCAATAGCGGAGGGTTATGTTGCAGACGAAGCATTAACATTTTGTTCTCGTTATTTTCGGGGTGAAATTGGGACTAAATTAAATCGTCCCACTGCATCTCAGGACTGTCCTCGACCAACAAGTGATTTCCAGGTGTTCCGATCACTATGTAAAAAGTCTGGTAAACAGACAATTATTCGGTTAGGTCTCGAAGAAATGAAGAAAGTGATATGGTATGTACTTCACAACAGTCCTGAGATCGACGCGTACATGAAAGAGTTCGAGAGGTACGCGTTTTTATTTTGAAAGTTCTTTTTTCCCAAGTTATCTTTTCGATTAATTCTAATATCATTGAACATTTTCAGTGAACGTCCTGATAGCGACATGCAGGAAGAATTTCCTAGATGGTTTGAGATGAAGGTAAACTTGTTATATGTATTTCCTTGTATAAATAACGACTATATTACTCATCTCTATCTATTCTTATCTTTGTTCATAGATCGGTAAACTTTCATAGCCAATGTCCCAAGTTGTACTCCCGGCTTATTTGCTTTGGCTTGTGGACCATCATCGACCCCAACCTCAGTCAACTCTTGCGTAGTCAATGGTGTGAAGTTTGTCGTACACAGATGCGATATAAAACGTACAACTCAGAACAGTGGAATTTGTTCACCTGGCGAGAAGAAAGGAGAAATGCATTATGGTCAGCTAGAAGATATTATGGAGTTTGAGTATACCCAGTTCAAAGTTGTGTTGTTTCGAGTTAAGTGGTTCGACTTAGCCAAAAGAGGTAGAGTCCCACGTTTTAACACTAGAAACAACATGACACAAATTTAGGCAAGTAGCTATGCGTTTGAAGATCAACCTTACATTCTCGCAACACAAGAAAAACAAGTCTTCTACCTTGAAGATCCTGCCAGAGGACCACTCCATTGGAAGGTCGTCCAAGATGTGACTCACAACACAACCTGGGATGTCATCATGGTAGAAGACGATGATGATGTGATACATGTAAGCAACTCATCTAATCTCCAATTGTCTGCTAATTTGAATGATTTAGAATTTGAAACCTTAAATATCGATGGTCTACCAACGTTAGTTGATGCACCACCACCAATCATTCATGTTGATGACGACGATGATTTTATTGATGAGGAATACGACGATCCTTATGATTTAGCTGATTCTGATGCAAACAATTTCGATGATGAAGTTCAAGATGTGACTGATGATGTTTATAATAGTGATGTTGATTTAGCATATTGATCTTAAATTGTAACTTGTAAAACGACACTTACTTGAATAAAGTTGTTATGGATTGTTTAAATGTATATATTTATTTTGAATGTGTACGTGTTTGAATGTGTGCATGCTTATGTTAATTTGTTCCCGAATTTCTATATGTTATTCAACTTGTAGTTTTACGGATGGCAGTAGTAACACGCGATCACGGTGGTGACGGTGCCGATGACCCACCACCCCCTTTTCGTGAGATTGAGAGCGGTCACCGAGGTGGTAAGAAACTTAAACTTGCTCATTTGAATTTTGTTACTTGTTATTTTATGACGTTTTCACTCACTTCAATTGTAGTATCGTCACGACAACCTCGACAAGGAGGTAGGGCTCGAGGTGGAGGCAGGGGTGGAGGTCGGGTTGGCGGCAGGCCACCGGTCCGTCAAGCCAACAAGAACGTCGCGCACAGGAAAGCCGTAGAAAACTCGGGCCGACAGTCAATCGATTTTGAGATTGGTGATCAGGGGACGTAACTTCATGTCGGGCATAACCGCGCATGGTTCAGTAACTGCGTTGGCGAGCTGATTAGGACCTTGTCGTTGCACTATCCATGACGAAGCGATTCGGGCTGCCTTGATGAACCGACTCGAGGTCAGTTATTTTATTTTCCTTTTAATTATATCTCTATATTTAATTATTTGAATGTCTACATTTATTTAAATTTGTAATTGTGTATATTTATTTAAATTTGTTTATTTATATATATCTTTATGTTAATATTAACTATATTTGATTGTAGCAATTCTTCGACTTGGACCCCCAAAAGCTCAGTACCAAATGGAAAAATATTCAGACCGGCATCAATGCGTATTTGGCTAAGAGCTACTCCGACAACAAGGGTGACATGAAGCGTGATTATTTTACGAAGAAGGGTGGGCCTCCGGCGCTGGATGTCATTCAAAGAAACCCTCCTCCGAACCTCGAGCCGTTTGTGTGGGAGGAGCACTTGAAGTTCTATATGAATGAGAAGACCCTGAAGCGAGCTACTGTGAACAAGGAGAACAGGAAGAACAAGGTGTACAGCAGCCACGATTTCAAGTCATTGGCCGCTATTCGCCACGACTATGTAAGACACATTTTATTTTTATAAAATTATTTAATTTTAATTATATAATAATTAAAAAATTTAAATATATAAAAGTAATTAATTTTATTTTGATAAAAGTATTTAAGTTTAATTAAAATATATAGGGTGTTTGATTTGTCATTTTTAATTTGTTTCATCTTATATGCATATGTATATATAGTTTCTGAACAGCAAGGACAAGCAGTACCCGTCACTCATTCAGAGCTTTTACGACACACACTACAACAAGGATGGTGTATGGTTGTAGGATGAGGCTCGGGTTCAGTATGTAAGTATCATTTTTTTTTAATTTATTATTTATTTATTTATTTCCCCAAACACGCACTTTAATGATTCATTGAAACATAATCTTGTAATTAACCCGACATATGTATTAATTTTCTCAATTATTTTCAACTAAATAGGAAGAGATGGTACGGCTGAGAGATCTGGGAGCGAATACGCCTGAAGAGGTGGCGTACACGGAGGAGCAGATACTTGCTAAGGTTCTGAAGGGCAAGCAGCGGGGCCACATAGCCGGACGGGGTAGGGTCGTACCCGGCTTGAGGAGACCACTGTTACCATACACCCCGCCTCCACCTCCAGGCATGTACTGTGTGATAATATTAATTATAGATTACTCATGACTCAATTTATGTATTGCAATGGCTGTTTTTAAATTTTGATTATTTCTTTTTTAGGTGTTGCCGAGATGTCTGCTGAGCTTGCTGCAGCTCAAAAGAAGATTGCTGAGGCGGAGAAGAAGAGCCTGAAAGATGCTAAAGAACGCAAGACCATGAAGGTGAAGCTTGATTTGTTGATGGGTTTTGCCTCGACCAACCCGCAATGGTCCCAGTATATTAGTCAGGCGGGTTCTCAGCACGTAGATGGCTAGGGTAGTAGAGCTGGCGCTGGAGGTAGTGGCTCAGCTGGCGGGAGTGGGAGCGGGAGCCGGAGCCGGAGTGGCGACGCCGATGTAGATGTGGATATTGTTAGTTATGAAGAGTGACCTGGGGATGTAGAGGTACGAACTTGGTTTATTTTGTGTTGTACTTATGGTTGAAACAGTATTTTCGCGACCCTTATCTTAGTATTTGTTAGTTTAACCTTTTGGCGACTTGAACATCACGGATATTGAAACATTTGTAGATATGGCAACTAGGTTTAGATATTACCACACCCCGTTTTGTAGACTTTATATGTTTTAATGCATATTGAGGGTGTTTAGCGATAATTTTAAAGTGTTTTAGCAGATGTCGAGTTGTATGTGTTATGACATGTTCATATTGAGTGGTTATAGCTTCTTGTTACAGGTTTTGGTATATTTTTCCAGAAAATTTTCCGAAAAAAATCTGGAATATTGCTGGTTTGCAGCTTGCTGCTTGGCAGCATAGTATTATAGTACCGTCGACATGTCGACAATATCATAATACTAATTTAATTATATGTTCTTGATACCGTCGACATGTCGACGGTATCATGAACGCATAGTTGACCAACCAGTTGACTTTGAAGAAACCTTACCGTCGACATGTCGACGGGAATATTTAAAACATAATTAACTATTATTAATTAATAAGATAATTAGTATTATTATCCCGTCGACATGTCGACGAGAATATATTGTCGGACCACCAATTTCCTTTGACTGGAAAACCATGTGGGACCCATTTTGTCGACGGGCATTGTCGACGGGATAGTAGTTGCCGACGAGGCACTCACGACAAGCTGTGGCCGACGTCATGTCGACGGGACTTAATGATGTCGTCGACATGTCGACGGGAGGGAGGCAAAAAAGTCGCCTGCAAAAGTGGTGAATGTACTAGTTGTTTTTGACCAATGAAGGAGAAATGTATACCAGTATTCAGTAAAAGTTATCATAATGGAAATGACTAGCTTTGAAGTAGCAAATCATGCTTACCTAGCTGTCAGAGTGTGGTATTCTCAGATGTCTCTATTCAGCACTCTTCTTTGGTCTTCCGCTCTAGCAAATGGCTAGGGTTTTTTTTTTTTTTTTTTTTTTTTTTCTTCCCTGATGATTACATTTTCCGTTAAAAAATGCATTTTTGCTAGATTCACTAATTTAACTTTTTTAGCTGTACAACAATTCAGGGAGTTTTGCTCGTGTTTATAATTCCAAATTATTCTTAAGGGCGATCAAGTATCCGATCAAAATACGAGGTCTTGTTTTTCCAGGATTTCGTCCTTCTTTGTCAACACATAAATGGATAAAAATAAGTAGTTAATCAAAGTTGTAGTTATTTCTGATAATGTTAAGATCAACGACACAGTGGAAGCTTCTTTATTCCGATGTTTCTCTTTCGTGAGATAAAGAACATGTACCTTGGTTAACTGGTCCAAATAGGAATATAGGATAGAAAATCCAAATTCTGATGATATTGTATGTTCATTTCTAAAACTTGATGGCAAAAAAAATGTAATTTTCAACGAAACTGTGCAGTTATGCTTCTACATAGTTCTCAAACAGATTAGGTGAATGTTTGCCCTTAATACTCTTTGTGAAAGTCAATATTTGGTTTTGCGTTGTAATTTTTGAAACCTTCTTGTTCTAATAAATCTTTTGTCCTTCTTTCATCGATCTTGTTTGGTCTATAGTTACACTACCTTAATTTCTTGCAATTCTTAATAACTGCAGTTGTTTTCATAGAATAAAAAGACGTTAGAAAAAAGAAACAAGGATTACAAAGAGCAACTGAGCGCATTACATGGGTCAGTATACCAATCTAACCAATTTAACACGATTTTCTATTCCTACTAGAGATCCATTTGAATAATAAAATCTTGATGTTGTTGAGAAGGATCTCCTTTTGAGGGTCACCTTGGATGCTCCATGAAATTATCCTAGTAAAGTGGTGTAAATTCTTACAGATTTTAGGCTCTACTTGGTTGAGAACGAAAGTTGGCATATGTAATAACAGTGTTATTTCGATAAAAGAATCGCACACTTCTCTCACATTGGTTTCGCATTCATATAAATACCATAGTTTCTTGTCATTTTGGGTATCCATTTTTTCACGGGGCAGATTCTTTATTAAGTGAATTAGCAAGAGCTAACCCGTAAACACAGAGGGAAGAATACAAAACCACAAGCACATTTAACATGAGCTAAGGTGCCTAAGTCAAAAGCTACGGGTTTATTAACCAATCAAACTACTTGATGTCAAAACCATGGCTTTTTATCGGCCCACGAATAAAACTGACTCGTTCCTGAAGAGTACCACTTCTCTCTTTATGGTGTCGAAAACTGATTCGTTCCTGGAATCCAAGACGAAATTGATTAACAATAAACAACGAAAAAGAAAAAAAAAAAAAAAAAAAAAAAAAAAAAAAAAAAAGGCGACGTATATTTCAATAAATCTTCTATAATTCAGTTTGACTAACATGGCTAGGATTTTAAATAAACAATAAAGAAGGTGACAAAATTAGAAGTGAAGTAAATTCAACTGATGACTTTAACAAATGAGTTTCCAGCTGGATACTTGAAAACTGGTGACAATGTACAAGTTCTTCACTCCCTCAATTAAGAATTAGAAATCAAAAGGATCAAAAGTTAGGTTAAGGCGGCTAGCAGTTTGCATGTGGTAGTTGGTTCATTGTTGACAGTAACAACCTAAGTGACAACCTTTTTATATCAACATTAAAGGTAAGGAATTTCCTAAGGTACGAATATCTGGGGCAAAATTTTTCCAACTAAAAGATCAAAAACATTTCCCGAATAAATTAGGATTTGACTTTACTTCTTTACATGAGATAATCATGGGTATTAATTGGATGACATTTTTAATGTTGCATAAAATATATTATCTATGTCAGGCGATGTCAATGGATGGATAAATATGGAGATCCAAATCAAGAGATACGACCAGTGACCACATTATACGAGGAATAAGTCGTGATAATTATGCTAATAAAAGTCAAATGAACGGAAGGATTATTGTTATTTCAGTAGATCTATTGATAAGAATTGTTTACTTTTTTAGCATGACTGGTTTAAGCACGTACAAAATTTTGACTAAATGTTAGATAAATGATCAAAGCCGAATAAATACTATCTAAACAAAATTTACAACAACAACATACGGAGAATGTGGAAAACTGTATTACCTTAGGTTCAATGTTTGATAATGAATAAGTATTAGCATTAGAAATAATTTACACACTTCATTTTGATTGACACACTCTAACATGTGCATTAAACAGTTCGACTGTTTGTAAATTCTGTTTTAATTAGTTGTACATTGTAGTGTGCAAATCAAAGTTAAATGTGTGCAAATCATCTCCCATAAAATATATACTTGTCCTACAACTAACTTGCCTGGTTAGAACCTGCGAATGCGTTGTGAACGGAACTCCAACGATAGCATCATCAATGGCTAGCTTAAAACAAGAACTCAGATATAAGAGCATATTATTAATGAACCTTGAAACTCCAAAGGTCTCAGTCTATTCAAGCACACTTTATACAACGATACATCGCCCCAATGTTAAAAAAAAAAAAAAAAAAAAAAAAAAAAAAAAAAAAAAAAAAAAAAAACTATCGTAAAAACATGAGATTCCACATCCCAAAATAAGTATCCTTTGTTGATTAATAGCTTTTATGAAATCATGGCCACATATCATACTTTAACAGATATCACAGAGCGCTCCCAACTACAGATTATACACGGTGTACAAACTAAGCATACATTACCTGTAGACTCCAAAAGCTATCAAAAACTTTAAACAAACACAATTACACATATATTGCCTAGCTAGTGCAGTGATTACCTCAACCTATATACAACACGTAAAAACTACACCTATGACCACATATCGGACTTGAAATGATAACACAAGATGATCCCGACTACAGACAATACACATTGTATAAACTAAGAACACCTTACCGCATACCAGACACCAAAAGCTATCAGAAATCTTAAACAAACACAATTACACATATATTATTGCCTAGTTAGTGCATGATGTATGATGGCCATAAGGGAAAAAAAGACTAAAATGGAAATGTCTCATGGCCCAATTACTTAACAACATATACTGACAACCCTACTACCTCAGATAATGTGAAATATTAACATTAAAAATTAAATATATACCTGTCCCACAACTAATCTGTTTGGAAGAAACTTTAGGTTACTACATGTACACAATTCCCACGATAACTTCAGTAGCAAGCTGAAAGCATAAATTCAGATAAAAGAGCAAATCCTTAACGAACTTTAGAACTCTAAAGACGATCAAGAAACTACACTAAAAGACATTAAGTGCAAAACATGATAAGGTCTGTGTATTCTCTTTTCAAAGCAACTTTATATAACGACACAAATGCTGATAAAACAAAAAATTAGTTCCTATTTTAGCCAAGTTATAAAACAGTTTGAGTTCAGGATCAAATTTCAAATTGGCTGCAAAGCAGGGTTGTAACTTATGCTGCCCAGATTTTGCGACACCAAAATCCCGACTCACAGAGGAACTGAATTATCATAGCTAACCAAGTATTATCCAAAATAGATTTACAAAACATAATAACAGTCAATGAAATCCCACATCCAGTACACTAGCTCAGATATCAATTCAAGCAAAATACGTTTACATTTTATTGCATACGGTTTTCGCCATGCCAAAAACAAACCTTGCTGCAAAACACAACCACATTATATGACATCCAATTTTTAAAATCAACCGTAACCAAGTATATTACCCATTGCACCAACAAAGGCTGTTAAAAAAATTGTCATCTTAAACATACAATCAACAAAAATGAACTAAATAACCATGATTCAAAATAAAATGCAAGAACATTAAACAAATACCCTCACACCTCTAAAAGCTCTTTCAGCTAATTGTTATGATATATGAAGCATGGTCACGCATATTACCCATAAGTTCAAGAAAATCACAACATGCTAATAAAAATTTTAACTCAATAATTTCTCTTTTTAAAGCTAAGGGCTTTTCAGACTTTTCATCATGCGTCATGTCTTTGATTTGTTTCTCTAAGCATGCATTCTTATCATTTTCCAATTTTATCAATGTTGCATAATTTCGAATTTGAGATTGGATTAAAGCATAATTCTAAAGCATTAAAAAATGATCATCATCAGTTGACTCATGATTGCTACTAGAACTAGTAGCAGGTACTTGAGAATCATCACAAGTAGGTATAATAATATGCCACAATAAATGACCTCATCAAAATCATTAGCAGATTCATTATCAGTGATAAAGTTTGCCTCGTTAATAAAAGCCTTATTAGTATTAGTATTAGCATCAGCATCATACCTGAGGCTTCCTTCATCTGCTTCTTGCACAAATGCTTCATGTGCTTCAACCATTTCCATGAACACCATTTTTGTTTCTAACAATTCCCCTTCATCATCAGTATCAACCATAAAAGCATCTAACACTACCCATACTTGGGGTATTCATCGGGCTGTTTAGTTCGATTCAAATGGAAATTAGCCCTATATCACGGGATGCATAGTTCATTTTACTATATAAAACCGAACCGTACTAGGCGGTTAGCTAGACATGCGGGTGCCTGAAATAAGTGGCTACCCGCAGTTCGAGTAACGATTAACCATTTTAAACAATTAATTGAATCGGACCAATGAACAATAACATAGTCTAAAACGAAAAATCGTATTGTATTTAATTTAAATAGCATTGGAAATATTAAAGTGAGAGTAAAGTTGTTCTGCCACAATAAACAATCAAATCATCATATACAACAAATTAACGAAGTATGTTTATTGGACATTTATAGGTTATGATCACCTTAATCAAATGTAATTTATAGACGTTAGTGAATTTCACATTAAGTAAGTCAAGTAGTGCAATAATAAGTCAATAATTTTACAATTTTATACCTAGTTTGGCTCGGTAACCATGAATAATTATAAATTGAAACCGAACTACGATAAGTAGAGTTTTTCATTATCAATTTTTTTGGTTTTATTGGGCCAATCACCTTATAACTTTTCGTATTTTTTTAACAACCCAATCTAACACTTCCTAGGACCATCCGACCATGGAAAGCAAATCAAGTTAACTTTCGAGCATGAGATTAGGCCTTAACTAAGCCTTCCCTATCAGATAGGTTATGGCCCAAATGGTTTTCAAAAATTTTTGCAGGTGCTTTATGGGTTGTAAAACGTTGGATTCAGAAAATCATTTACGAAGGAAATTTATTTGCACATTTTTATTTTTGATTGAAACACTTCAATTACCGCATGGGACAGTTGTATCGTATTTATATCTTGCTTTGAATATTTGTACCTTGAGTATGAAAAAAAAAAAAAAAAAAAAAAAAAAAAAAAAAAAAAAAAAACCCTCCCATTTACTAATGGTTGTTAAATTTGGTTTTGCTTTGATAATTTATATTATTATTTGTGGTGGCCCAAAGTTTCTTACTAAAAGTTGAGATGAAATATATAAATGTTTTAGAGAAATAAACCATTTACATAGTTTGTTTATGATTTATCTATCATCAATGTTTAAGTATGTTAGATTTTTTTTTACTCCCGAAAATATTATTATGTACAGCAGAACAAAAATATTTGATCAAATGTCCATATTTAATGTATTCATATCACATCAGACATGTGAATTATGTCATGGATTTCTTTACATGTTAGTTAGAACTTATTCATATGTACAAAACGTATTCTCTTGTTATCAGATTATTTTATGTTCTCGAATGAAACTCCTCCTTATACTCAAATTGACTATCCAGAGAAAAGAAGAAAAACTTGACTGCTGCATCTCAGTATCTTGGCTGCACCCTGAAGAAGAAGACGGCAAAACATTAGGTTTTTACTTGGCAAGCTGGTCCTGGTGTAAAGTAATGTATAACTTTTTTTTGAGCCCAACCATTTCTCTCCCAAGCCCAACCCACTCAAAACTATAACAAGTCTTTTGGTACTACTCGTATTTCTACTAGTTTTTACTTTTTAGTACTTATATTTGTTCTTTCAGTCACTTTTTTTTTTTTTTTTTCTTTTCTATTTCTTTTAATTTGTGTTATAAAAATGTTATGCCACAATAAGTCTAATACCAACAAAATATGACATATCAACTCAAATAAGGTGTTTAAAGTCTAGTATTGTTTTCACTTTTCATATGCATTGTTTTCTATTTTTTAGCTTGATGCAAAAAAGTTTTTTTGCCACCTCTCAAAATTTTTTCTGGCTCCTGTCCTGTTGTATGGTACACGTGACGTGCCAAGGACTTGGTGAAATGCCAAAAAGGCCAAAGCAATTACTCCGTAACTCCTGGTTTGTTAAAAAAAATAATAATAAATAAAAATAAAATAAAAATAAAAATAAATTTGACGCTTACCTTTTTTCGCATGAAAATAATACTAATATAAAATATATATATAGTTATATTTTTAATGGTTTATTTCATATATATTACTCTACTTTTATACTCTCACTGTCTTAAAATTATAGTCCTCACTTGATTTTTTTGATATTTATTATTCAACTTTGACTTTAACTATTTTTGTTTATATTACATAATATTTTATACAAAATATATTAATGGATTGAGTTTTAAATATATTTTTCATTGGTATAATTTTCATCAAGTATTGTATAACATAAACAAAAATATTTAAAGTCAAAGTTGAAAATAAACCGAAAAAGTCAAACGAGGACAATAATTTTAGGACGAAGGGAGTAATTAATTTCATATATACCCAAAGTGCAAGAATTGAATGCATAATGTACAATGTTTTTTAACATATGTTTGGGTATATATTAAGTTTCCAACTAAAATGAGACATTTCACGGAATCGAACACCCTAAGAGGAAGATTTCATTTGCTTTCTAATAATGAAATAAAAACATATATATTAGAAGAGAAGGCAATCTCCGTGGAATTCCTATCGATTTCCGATGGATAACAATCCATATTTCTCGCTTTCGCTCTTTCTCCCAATCAGTCGCGAGGAGCATGAGAACGCAAGTGTCGGAATCAAACAAAAGGTCCGAACGTCCAAGGACGAAAGAGAAAATGCTTCGCGGGGTGGAAGGAAGTTATTCTCGTTAGAGAAGCACGAGTGGAACGCTTTGAATTTCTCTATCAATTCCATTACCTTATCCTTAGCCATGAGGTTCCAACATTTTTTCTTGAATTTTCGTAGGAGTTGTTCCCGGGAGAGATATAAAACTGTCAACCTATATTCGTTCATTAGGGAGAGAGAGAGAGAGAGAGAGAGAGAGAGGCGGAACCAAGAAAATAAGACGTGGGGGCAAAAAAAAATTTGACAAGAGCAACAAAATGCGAAAGAAAAAAGTATGCTTGAAATGATAAATTGAGTATTGTTACTTGGAGATAAATGATTTATAATGTTTGAGAGTGTTAAATGTTGGATTCTAATATATAGGTGGGGGCAATTTGAATTTTGGTTTGGGCACTTTCGAAAAAGGGTAAAAAAAATAATAAAAATAAAAATAAATAAATAAATAATTTACACTAAAATCTTATCTTTTTCGGCTAGTCATTGGGGCACCGCCACCCTAAACCCACTATATAGGTCCCCCCGAGGGGGAGGGAGAGGGTTGTTATTGTACTCTGTAGGTTGGGGGTTATGGTACTCAAATGCGTTTGAGATATATAAAAGTTTGAATTTTTTTTAATTAATTTTAAAGAATTAAATATTAATTTTTTCGATTTACATAGGCTCTGTTTGATATCCTCATGTTATGGGGGCTACATTTTTTTTTCACAAAATAATCTTTTGTTCAAAAAGTAGTATTGTTTGGCTGTCAAGATTAAGATTATAGGAAAAATAATCTCTAAAATTAAAAGTTCATCCAACCGGCTTTTCAGAAAAGACTAGAGATTATTTTTGTAGAATTACCATTTTAACCTTCAAAAAACCCACGTTCATTATAAATCATATAATAAAACCCTACTTTCCCAGCCACATAACAGATGGCCATCAATCTGCTAGTCACGTATTTTATTTACCCTCTCGCTTCCGGTAAGTTCGTTGCTTTACATTATTATAATTGCGTTTTGATAAGAATTGCATGGTACTGGATATTTGTAGAATTGCATGGTAGTGGTTCAATTGCATTTTAATTAGAATTGTATGGTACTGGTTCAATTGCATGGTTCAATTGCATCATTCGACACATGACATAGGCATGTCAATGTTTTAATTTTTATAAAATAAGAACGATGTTAGTCATACTGAGTTGCCCTCTTTAATATGGAATGCACATCGGGGATGAGACGTAACGATATACCTACT
This sequence comes from Artemisia argyi, assembly GCA_030686995.1. NCBI lineage: Eukaryota > Viridiplantae > Streptophyta > Magnoliopsida > Asterales > Asteraceae > Artemisia > Artemisia argyi. The sequence continues at coordinate 39,384 of JARVZY010000095.1, forward strand.
TTAATATGGAATGCACATCGTGGATGATAATTTAACATTATTTTAACGTTGTTTGTATTTTTACATGGATTTTCATACAATGCTACATATTTATGATTTATATCAATAATTTTATTTACTATTCTTGTTCATATTGGGTTTGTTATTTGTATGTCTAATTACGTTATTTTACACTTTTAATCTACAAGTACAGTTAGTTTGTCAAACAAAATTTTTGCCAAACACACCCATAGAGGTATAAGGGAAACGAGCAACAAGCTGCGCCATTATACTTTTTTGAATTGCAAAGCCAATTCTTTTAAAAACTGTATTTGCAAGTCTAGGTGTCATAACATTGTTATGCATAAGTCGTTGAACTCTGTTGAGGAGCTCCACAACCTCAGGTACAAGAAAAACAAAAGTATCAAATGCGAAAAAAATAAAAACATGTTAATTTTCAATGCACTCTTTCTCATGTTTTGCCACTTTATACGAGACGCCTTTCAAAGTAGTTTGTCCTACTGTAAAACCCCTGCTACTTAAACCTACGATAGGAGAAACCCCTGTTAGATCCACACATGCATGTTTTCCTCCAACCCATCTAAACACCGAAACGTCTGATGGTCTGAGTGTGGATCTTTCATCCAACGGGTCAGTCAAAAAGTTTACATGTACTTCTTTCTTGGCGGAGATCCCAGCACGCCTACAAATGTCAAAAAGAACATCCCTATTCATATCGTGTCTGTACTTGAAGCCCAACTGCGTATTCCTCAAAGGAATCCAAACATGCCTTGCGACAAACTGGGCATATCTCATCAATCAGTATTAAAGGAATCATAAGGCGATACTTAAAGATAGTACGATATTCTACCGGTAACATATGTTAACCTAGCCCTTATATATGGATAACTAATAGAAAATCTTGAGCATGTGGAGCCTGTACATACTTAAAAATTGCTTTCTCCCTCATAATAATGTCGAAGTGGACCGGCCAAATCCTTAACCATTTCACTAAAAAATGCACTCGCAATATTTGTTGGGGTTTAGAGGAGGCGATGTCCTTATGTTCAAACATTGTATTGTTCATTAATCAAAAGGTAAATATTCGGTTGCTAACAGTAGACCTAACCATTATGGTATTATTATGGGAGGTGATTTGCACACTCAACAAAATGATTGAGACACTCTAATTTATTTCGTTTAGACATTTATACACTCACAGTTACCTTTACATTTTCACCTCTGTGAAGGTATAAACGTCCAAACGCAATAAATTAGAGTGTCCCAATCATTTTGTTGAGTGTGCAATCCTATTATTGTTATAACACATATCCAAGTTGAATCATAAACTCAGAATACTTCATTCATTTCCTTTAAAACACAAACATTATCTGTATGGTTTTCTGTTACATATTTCAATCACCAGGAGAACAATGTGTTCATCATACATATCAGAAGATCAACTGTTAAAAGTAATCACAAACATGGATGCAAAAACCATCATACAATCCAACCCAACCCATTCACGAATAATCGCCTCTAAAACTACCCAAGAAAAAAAATAAAAAACCCAAACGTGAAAACCGACTAGCCAAGGGGCCATTAGAAAAACAAAACAGCCTCACATTCTTCACAGGTTAACCATTCTATCCGGGTTTTCTTTCTCTCAAAATGAGATCTCTGTGTACTTGGAAACATTAAGCAGTTCCTGAAAGTAAAGCCAAACATTCATTAGCCAAACAAGATTTGGTTCCCAATATGGCAATATGTAATTGGCAAGAGCCAAGATGTCAGGTTAGAGGATAAAAATGAGTTTGGGTTGAAACTTGGGCTGGCCCTAACAGTTGCCCATTTATAATTTACGTTATTACAATAATAACAATATAAATCTTTAAACTAAACAGTGTTGCTTTAAAATTTGGGTGAGTTTCAACCCATTTGACGTGTTCCGCTTTTAGCTAAAGTGGACCAAATTTGACCCATTTGAAAATGAAGCAAGATTACCACATCTAAGTGTTCCCATAGGATGCCTAAAACATCTCAATTAACTAAACTGGAAAGCCTAATGCAAGAAGTTATAAATAAGGAATTAAATGACTTTACCTCAGAATACCGTACATGATCATGATGCATATTAGATGTCTTGACAATGGTCTCCCATTTCGGTCCACTTTTGGAACTTTTCTCAATAGGAGCCTGCTGCAGCTTCTTCGGAAACGGATTTCTCAGAGTCATCTTACGCCAAAGCCATGATTCCGAGGGTGATTTAGGCAAAGGAGGGACTTGGGGACCATCCAAACAATCCACATCACCACTTGGCTCAATCTTAGCATCATCTGGTCGTGTGTTAGTTGATGTTTCAATCCAATCTATGTACAAAGTTTTTTCGGGCACTACAGGAGGACCGTCGTGCATCAAACGAGGAGAGAAATGACTTTTAACGTTAAGGGAAGGGCAAGTTTTAGGCTTAGCAACCTGATTTTGAACATCCTTAGGAACTCCAAGAAACCGAGCCCCATCATGGAAGGGAGATCGAGGAGATTCATTACGGTACGGAGATATTCGACCGCTACGAGACAAACCACGGTGAGGAGACGATGGCAGTGAGTCACCTGAGCGAGCCAACGGATTGGATTTGCGCTGAGTTTCATGCACCTCTTTAGATCGAGACTCTGCTCTTTTCCTAATAACAGCATCCATAGCTTGCTGCAAAAAAGAGAATATTTGAGAAATTGGCGAGTTTACTACTTTTTGCAATCAGCATGCTATGCTTTGCGTTTTGGAAAAGATTACCTGATCATTGTGGCTTAATGCCACCATAATCAGTTTTCGATGCTTCGTTAAATAAACAGATAAGGAGTCTTGCTAATTTATTATTAAGGGTCTAGATATACCATTTTTACAAGCTTAACAGTGATACCATTTACCTATTTATCCAATCCTGTAGCCTAAATTTTTACCAAACCCTCAAAAATGTTTTAATCATTTAGTCCTTAGCTAACTAGAACTTATCAAACACTCAAACATTCACCTACACCCATTTTATACCAGTATTTGATTATGATTCTGATTATTTATATAATAACTTTGAACCACGTCCAAACAACCCCTCAATTTCAAACAACAAAACAATAAAGAGAAAGTTGTATAATCAAATCAAAATATTCCCATAAGCATTTTACCTTCTCAATACTGGGAGTCAACGGTCCACTATAAGAAGTTCTTCTAGAGAGTCGTGGAACAGGACCAGGTGACTCGGCAAACACAGACCGACTCTGATGACTCTTTGTTTTCCCTCCCGGCGCTGGATTCGCAAGGCACGAAGAGCGTTTTGTGCAGATTTTAGGAAGGAAAAACCCAAAACTGAAGCTCTTTTTATTCGATTTCTTCTTAGTCTCCTCAACAATATCACTATCTTTATTGCTCTCATGACTATAAGTCGAATTGTTAACTGGATATTTTTCGAGCAATAACGGCCTTAACTCCCCACTATATACCTTCTTAACATATTTAGGAGGCTCAGGAACTGGAGCCTCTTGTTTCTTAGCAACATATTGTGGTGTTTCAACAACCATAGACTTCGCTGCAGGCAAAAACCGATTCATTAAATAATCACGAGTCTGAAAATCCGTTGCAAACGATCCTGAAGACTCCAAATCACTATTATCTTCGCTATAAGTGCATGAAAACGACATAGAAAGTGTACTAATTGCATCAGCATGGATATCTTCTGATGGCTGCTCATCAATGGGATATCTTTGAGACTTTGGTGAATTTTTTACGGTTTGTAAAACGGGTTTTTTGCGATCTTTTGCTTTGCCAGGAATTTGTTCCCAATTAAAAGGAATAGCTGCCGGTTTCGTGACTTCTTGTTCGGATTCCCATTGAGATTTCGGAACAGGAAGTGATTGTTGTCGCGTTGGTTTTGATTTTCTACTTGCATTGTAAGATACTCCATCTAAATTCGACGAGGCCGTCGATAATCGTCTAACGGAAAGTAAAGGGGCATTTAAATCTAGCTGTTTTTCATCCATTATTCGCGCTAGTTACATAAACTGAAAATTCAACAAGCAACAAGAAATGAAATCAATTTTTAATTCATAAAATTTGCATAAATGTAAGTAGAAAACAGAGGAAACATGAGAATATCATACTTGGCTTAAGAATAAAGAAACAAGATAACCCCAAATAATGATTAAGGCATGTAACTTTATAGGTACACATTATGATTCATAAACATTCCAGATATGAAATTTAATACTACTAATTATGATAACTCAACTGAGTATCTACAAAGTTAAAATTAATGAACCACTTTTTATGGGTATACATTATAATCTATAAACATGCAAGATTTGATAACTAATTGGGTTTTTAAGAAAATTTAAAATCAAAATCCTAATTTAACAAATTTAAGATGGAATTGCAATATTGCATACACTTTAATTTTCTGCATTTCATATATAATTATTTGATTACTAGAAACATCAACAACAAAATTATGCAATGTATTCTTGAATTCTTATCAACAACAAAATTGAGTAAAGATATTTTGTGTACATTGGATAAAAAGAAAATCTAGTTTGAAGTACAGGAAAGCTGCAAAAAAAAAAAAACTAAATTACAAGATAAAAATGAGATGCAGAAAATTTCTAATATTGGAATGTTAGTACAAAGAGATAGATTAAAGGCTACATAGTACATACATATGAGCAAAATTTAGAACCAATATTTTGATGTTGGAGATGAACAAAGATACAAAAATAAGAAAAATAGAAAGTAGATATTTTGGTTACCAGTAATGGAGAAAATGAGAGAAATTAGTGGCCTTGAATGATGGCAAGAATTAAGGGAGGAGAGAAGAGTGGAGTGAAGAAAATATGGAGTGATGTCTCAACTAGTCTTTTGAGTAGTTGAGTGTGGGGGTAATATCAAGTCTCATGAGTAGTAGTAGGCTTTTGCTTTATTAAATATGACCAAGTATCATGGGTGGGGTAAACATATGAGACCAGAAAGAGAGGATAGGGATAATGAAGGTTGGTTTTTTCATTTTAAATTTCAATTTAAAGTGAGGATGTTTGACATTTATTGTAAAACTTTTCATGTATGTTATTCTGAACACTACGACTTTTCTCAGTTGACATGGAAAACCGATAATTAAAAAAAAAAAATGAAAGTAAAAATTGTTTTTAGTTATGTGTAACTAAATTGATGTGTTTCCAAAAATATATAGTGATCATAATTTGTTTGAAGGGTTAAGCGTATGTTTGGTAAAAAACTAAAAATAAATTGTGTTAATGTTGTTGGTGGTGATACTAATAATGAAAAAGATTATAAATACAAATTATTTTTATAAGCTATATGAAGTAATTTTTTATTTTCAAATATTATAGAAGATTATTTTTTAAGAAAAGTCTAAAATACATACTTATGGTTTATCAAAAGTCTGCTTTATATATATATATATATATATATATATATATATATATATATATATATATATATATATATATATATAATTTTTTAAACAAAATCATCCACCGTTAGTAAAGTTGGCACAAATACATCCCTCAGATAGTAATATCAGTTACTATGGACTAACGATGCAAATAATTTTCCATTATCTCCTAACAAGAGTTAAAATAGTTACATCGTTAGTCCTCATTGAGTTAAAATATTTGCATCGTTAATCTTCATTGATTATAAAGTTAAAATATTTGTATCGTTAGTCCTCATTAAGTTGAAATATTTGCATCATTAGTCCTCATTGACTATAAAGTTAAAATATTTGCATTGTTAGTCCTCACTGAGTTAAAATATTTGCATTGTTAGTCCTCATTGAGTTAAAATATTTGCATCGTTAGTCCTTATTGACTATTCTTACGTTTTTATCTTTTTTCGTCCATTTTTATCCGTTTTTGTCCGTTCTTCTCATGTTTTAATCACTTTTCATCCATTTTTCTCATGTTTTTATCCGTTTCTATCGTTTTCTCACGTTTTTATCCGTGCTCATACACTTTTATTTGTTTTCGTCTATCATTTTACGTTTTCATCCATTTTTCTTATATTTTATCTGATTTCATCTATATATATATATATATATATATATATATATACACACACATACGAGCAAAATACCCCGCGCGATGCTGCGTTGCGGGATTTTTTTTTGACATTATAGTTTTTATGGAAGTTGGTTTTTTGTTTTTTTAAAAATTTTATATTTGTTTAAAGGTATTTGACGTTAATTATTGTAAACCCTGTTTTCCGTTAATAGTATGTGTAATTGTATTACGATATAAACTTTAACAAATACATCGTGTTTGTCTTGCCGTTACATGTTTTTTGATATAATTTATACAATTGTTTGTTTTGTTTTATCTCAGTCGTTTTTAGAGTATTGCGTAAACATTTTATATTTTATTTTCAAAGGTTTGTAACTTTTAAAATAAAAAGTTTTTATAAATAACTAAAATTTTTTTCTATTACTTTAGTTAGCATGATTTATTCTTCTGTTTTGTTTGTATTAACTTTTTTCTAATAATTTTTTTTTGTTTTGTCGTTTTAGTTTCCCCGTTTCGTAATAAAAGGGGAGTTTCCCCCTTTTTTATCCCCACACTAACCTTAATTAGGTTTCTCTGCCGTTCCATCAGCTAGTTAATTCCATCGTTTGCTCAATTCACCAAGTGTTTGTTTGATTTTTTCGGTTTAACAATGGCCACACCAGCTAGAACATCAGCCTATGCCCTTGCTCACACCCCCACATTTCAAAAGCTAAAGGAATTTGTTGATTCTAATGAAGTCGATGACTGCTTGCATTTGCTATTTAGCCAGGATTACACTGAGAATGACGGGTTATTGATGGTTCTTGGTGAAAAGCGTGATGAATTAGCGGCGAAAGTGAAGTGTCTAGAGGGTTTGGTGGAAGAAGGGGAGCGTTTCTTACTGTTGCATGAGGATGGGGAGATTGGTTTGGAACGGCTGAAGGTGACACTGGAAAGGGAGAAAAAGGTGCTTGATGGGTTGGTTGCGGTTCTCGATTTGGCGCGAGAAGGAAGGGAAGAGAAGAAGGTTAATCTTTTCTGGTTTGAGTGATGTGTTGGCAACTTTTGTGGTATATTTTGGTGCTATTTGTGTTTTAAGTGTTTATGTATAGACATGGTATGATGTATTTTGCTAAGACTTAAACGAATGGTTGGTAGATGAAATATAACATCATCTATATGGTTGGTATTATTAATGAATGGAAATATCGTATTATGATTATTTTTGTTATGTTTTACTGCTAATTATATTGTGTATGTTGCATTGTCCAAAATCTGTGGCAAGTAAATATAATGTAAAGAAAACAATAAGCAGATAAAATTTCAAGAATAATATGAAGTATATAAAGAGTTATTTATGAGAAGACAATGAAAATTTTGCATGACCAATTAAGAAATTAAAAAAACGAAAGAGCAATTGCACCAAATATGTTGTCCATTAGTTGCCAACATTTAAGTTTACATGGATGATGTGCTGCAAGTATTGTACAAAAAGTAAGGATGACACATCTGTTTGAACGTAAACATGTAGGATGACACATCTGTTTGAGCGCAAACATGTTTATACATGATTGCTGGTACTACCTGTATAGATTCACCTAATTCAGTTCACATGGTTGTTGGCATTACTACATCTAGGCAGCCAAAAGTGAGTATCGGTGGTGCTACTATCCTAATAACCTTACATAAGCGACGTCACATGACTGTCGATAGTAGTTCTAGTTATTTACATAGTTGATAGTTTTTAGGATGCAATTAAGAAGCGTGCATCTAAGTACCAAAAAATGATGGGTAGACACTGGAGCCTAGGCTCTCTTTTTTTGTTGTCCGATGGCTCCTCTGTGAAGAGTGGCCGTTTGACTGCTTTCTGAGGAACATTGGACGGTGCATCTGTCTTTGACCTGGTTTGCACACCTGTGTAGGCCGGTGGTGGTGTACGTGTTTATGCAATCAATAGGTAAACATGTATCAGTATTGTAGATATATGTGTGAAGCGTGTTGTCTGTTTATTAATTAGTGCAAATTTACCAGCCTCCTTGTTTTCTTTTTGTGCTGGTGCCTGCTCTTGTTGTTGAGCAATTAGCGGTTCCACTTTTGTTGTCAGATAGTTGATGTCAAGCGATGGTAAATTGCCCTGCTGCGTGATATCGGTTGATGTGTATCCTGTTGATGATGTGATCATGGCTGCAAGATCAAATATGCACATAAGTGGGTATTTTATATGAATTTATTTGTTGTGGGGGCTTATTTATAGTGTAAAAGTTTAGGACCTCCATAGTGATCATGTTGGGTTACAGTGGTCGTAGTTTCAGTTTTGTCAGCCGTTGGCGATGGCAAAGCCTTTGTCAACGACTCAGGAACTGCATTATAAAAGGCAATTCATGTGAATCTTTTGTCCAGTGCAAATGATAGTTGTTATGTGGTTTTAGAGGCATACCTTTTGTCGGTGGTGGCAAACCCTTTGGCAACGATTCGGAACCTGCATTATAAAATGTAACTTATTTGAATTTCATGTCTAGTTCACATGGTAGCTGTTATGTGGTGGTAGAGTTATAATTATTAACCTGATGCCTTTATTTCAATATGCTTTGGGAGATCCGTTATGCCAAAAACCTCATCCATGACAAATTCAATGAATGGTGTTGTGCATGTTGGATTGTAGTGGAAATGAATTGTATGTTTTGTTCCAACAATTTCTTCGATTTCTTCAGGAAACTGGCCTGCCTCAAGGGTGTGGGCTGATGCAACCAAGTCTCGACACTTCACTCCGATAAAGTCATTCGCTTTAGGTGTGAAGAATATGAAGTGTGCAGCGTTCGTGCCATCTGTCAATGAAGCTCTGAAATTGTAGCTGCCGAAATGAAAGACTCATGTAAGTAACCATAAATTGGCCAATATTTGTATGCTATATTTTCTCACCGGTAGTTAGGAGCTGGTATGATCCCGTGCTTCCTGCATTCGTAGTCTCCATTAATTTTTGTTGCTTTATTAGTGCAAATACAGCATGAAGTATAGTACCATCCTCTGGTTGTATTGAGTTTGGTTATCGTTCCTTCGCAAGTAAACCGCACCCCCTTATAAAATGTAAACAAATTAAGTGTGAGCCATGTTTTTTTTCATATAATAGGTGGTAAAATATAGATGTACATCAATAAGTGTGACTCACCCTATAGCTTTCGGGATCGTGTTTAAAAAGTAATTCAAATGGAATACGGTTTTTTTCTTTTTCTTGTTGGCTGTCTTGTAAGCGGTACCTAGTGACACATAACGGTTGCTTTTCCTCGTAGAGTGCCTTGTATATGTTATATGGGCATAATTTTTAGTGGAACAAAGTTAGGCACAAATTTTATGGAATAATAAATAAGGATGGCTGAAGCGTACCCTGGTTTATAGCACTGAAGCTCTGGAATTGCAGGGTTTATGTAATAGTATGTTGCCGGTGTTGATGAAAGTTGAAGTTCTGTAATCAGTAAAAAGTTGATGTCATAGTGTTTATGATATTCATGTGTCTATAGGATGTGTTTTAATTTGAGTAATATTAAAGGTACCTCTGTTCATGTACTTTGAAACTCTGCATGAGTTGACGGCTATTATAATAGGCCTGTCAAGTGCTTCAATTTGTTCTTTCTCAAAGTTGTCGGCAAGGTCGTCCCACAAAGTCAGTTCGATAGAATTCCGGCTGTTTGTCAAACAATTGTAAATAATTTTTGGAAATTTACTGTTAAAAAGATGTTAAATGTGCTATGGTTAGTTACAAACGACTTACTTTAGATATTGTATCTCCACCTTTCTGATTCTCGACTGATTCTTGTTAGGATTTCCAATATCTCCAGCCTCTCCTGATGTAATGTAGCATTCGATATAGTCTGTATCGTTTAAGCATAGTGTATAGGTATATGTAGTTTTTTGTGCTCATATCAGGTGATAATATTAGAGTTTGTTAGGTGTTACCTGTAAGCACCAGATAGTCTTTTTTGCCCTTGTCGCATGGATGCCAAAATTTTTTAGGTAACTGATTGTAAGATGTGAAATGGAAGTAGTGGTTTGGAAATGATTCAGCAGGTATAGGATCAAATATTGTTAGCCTTGTAAAGGAAAGTGATGTTGTGTTTTCAAGAGTCTGTTGCCATTTCTCTGTTGCAGTGCACTTGAAATTTGATATCCGAAATACTCGACCAGGTATAAGAATAGGTCTGAAGTGGTGTATGTCATCATCAGACATGTTTGCTTGTATCGCATCGCCCTAGTTGCATTAAAACAGATTGTCATAAGATAATTGTAACAACGTTTGTATTTTGAATTTTCTTTAACTTACGTGTCGGTCCAGCAAGATTGCACGGTATGCTGTTTCAGTTGTGTCTTGGAGGATTTCGGCTTGCCCATGCACGGTACACTTTGACCTCGATTAGTTTGTCCATGTCTCCTGGTCTCAGGTCTTCAATAGAGGCTAACGCCATAGGGATTAGCTCCATCTTAATACAAAAGAAAGTTAAAAAAAGTGTTATGATAGACAGATATTGGTTTTAAAAAAAGGAAAGAAAATAAATGTATACCTTTTTTATAATGTTTGGTTTTCCTTCTTCGGTAGTGCACATGGCCATTTTTGTCGAAAAATGTTTTATCCTCATATTTTTTTTTGGAATATTTTTTGCAGTAACCCTCGTGCATACATGGGGCCTTCGGATTGGCAGCTCCACATGGACCGTGTAACATCATTTCGGTGACAACCTTGTAGCCCTCTGGATCAGTCTGCCTATCAGGTAATTCCGCACATATGAATTTGTCAACATCTTCGGGTGATCTCATTTTGTGACCTGAATTTAACCATAGCAATGTGTGACAGTGCAGTAGCCCTCGCTTTTGAAACTCTATCGTGTATAAAACTGCATCATTAATTAAATGTGAAGAAAATATAAGTTACTTCAACAGATACATATAATTCTAAAGAAAGAGGTTGTATAGTAATATATGAAATATTTTCTTTCGATCCACTAATATAATTTTTAACGAATACACACCTCCTGCAGCAGGACCAAAGATGGTGCCATCCATTAAAATTTTCACAAAATCATGAACTTTTTGCTCAAATACACGGTCCACAATGTCTGCTATATCAACTGTTGAAAGTCCTGGATGAGACCGCATATATCTCTCAATTTCTGGCCACTTGACATTGCATGTGAATGTAATGAAAAATTGATGTAGGATAGTTGTAGATCGAGGTTGTTTAGACCTCCTATCATCTAGGAACAATTAATAACAAAGGAGGAATATTCAATAAGAATCAATTGTTATTAACAACAAAGTTTCGTCATCATCTTCACTACAACTAATCTAGGCGTCTACAATAAGACTACGCCTAGTCACACACACACCTTTACTAGGATCTTTATAGAAGTTGACTTGAATTAATACTTAAGCTAAAACGCGGAATATTAAAGCTTAACTTAAAAAGAACAGTTAATCACTATCAACACTTCAATTTATTAATAATACGAGCACTCAACAATGCTAGGGTTTTACAACCTTGAAGTGTAAACAAAAACAAAAGTAATACGTACCTACTCTAACCTTAGGCACCTCCTTTTATAGACCAAGTAGTCCTATTAGGTTTAGAATTACTTTCTACACAAGATAAGAATATTCTAAACGTATAATATATACACACAATCTATTCTATGATTATCCACTCGTGTATACACTTCTATCTCTTCAGCAGCAGACTCTCTAGCAGTACTTTCACATAGTAGCAGTTTGATTACTCTAGCAGCAGAATCATTATCCTTAGCAGCAGATTCATATTAGCAGCAGTTTGACACTTAGTGAAATTCTGAGCAGCAGAATCTCAAAACCTAACAATCCTCCCCTAAACTTAATATTTACTTCTAAATGATTAAGTTTCTTCAAAGCTTAATAATCACAAGGGGGATGCTTCCAAACACTCATATCTTCTGATCTCTTTGAAAGCTTTTTCTGATAGTTGGATCCAAAATCTTTTCATACTTTTGTGTCAATTTGTAAGCTTGGTAATCATACATATAATTTTGTTGACACTTGAGAAATCCAGGTCTAACCATCTGTCTAAGTATCTCTTTACACTTATTTAAACTAGGATAGTCCTTCTCCTCCAACAAAAATAGAATAACTGCACCAATTCTTAACTCATGAACCCCACAAGATTGATATAAAAACCATTTATGTACCTTGCCAAATCCAATTTCATTCCATTCACTCTCACGTGGCTGAGGATCAAACATAATCTTCAAGCTGCGATACATTATCTTTTCAAATGCAAGATTCATATCAAGAGCAGTATTCATTTCCTTTCCATCATACTTCTCTTTATATAATCTCCAAATAGCAATCACATCATCCCTATCCATCTTATCAAATATCTGTGAAATTTCAATAAAACCGTGAACTTCATGATTTGACCTCATGAATTCCCAATATCCTTCACTTCCACCTCTTATCATAAGAGTATATGAGATGATAGGATGTTTTGCAGCTAAAGGCTTTTCCTTGATAACCTCTGGTTCTTCTAGTTCAGACCAAATAGCCAGAGTTTTCTCTTGCTCCTTTTCTTCTGCAACTTCTTCTGCCTTTTCCAAGTCACTACTGCTTTCATCAGTAATCTTTTTCTTCTTCCAAGTAAAGGTCTTGTGACCAACACTTTTTCGTTTAACACTTTGACTAGGAGGAATTTGAGTTTCTGTCTCTATTACTTGCTGTGCCTCAATAAGCTCTACTTTATCTGATTTCTCAGGCACCAACTTCTTATTCATTTGAGCAAAATGTTCTAGATCTTCTGCACAACCCATAGGATAGAAGGTATCCATTTCCTTTTTAGCCTGTTGATACAAATTAAACACCTCTTGATCTGACTTGTATTTCAATTGTACCAATCTCCAGCCCTTCATATTCTTAAGGTATCTTTCTTGCTTTCTTCTCTGTTGAAGTGGAGTTGGTCCCTTGAGAATTTTCTTTTTCCTTCTTTCAACAGCAGCTTCTTACCTTTTCTTTGCTGTGAATTCTTGCATCCAAGGTTTAACATCAAATTCTGGAGTCTCTTGCTCTTCAATTTTAACCAGCGTGAATAATTCAATATCAGCATCCATTCTTATCTTCTCATTAACCCATTCTTCATACCTTTTCAAATCTTTAGTTTTCTTATCAACCCTTTCTTTTTCTTGTTGCAGCATTTGTTGATCTTCAATATCAATCTGTTCTTGTTCCTTTCTTGCAAAAGCTGCATCATGCTCAATTTGTAACTCATTAGGCCAATAATGAAAAGGAATCTGAGAGTAATCTATCCCTTTAAACATTATCATTTGTTCTTCAATCACCTTTCCCTTTCCCTTATCAGTAGATGATGAAATTGAACTTGAATGTTTTCTAGAAGCAGTAGGTTCTCTGATTACTACTCCTTTTTGAGGTATTCTTGGTAATGGAGATGTTATTGTGGATGTTGGTTGTTGTGGTTGCGTTGTTGGTTGAGATGATGATTTGGGTAGAACATTTGTTGTCTTCTTACTTAACAATACCATTGCCTCAGCAGCAGCTTTGTCACCAGATCCAGTAGTAGATCCTTGTGCATCAGCAGAATGAGTTTTTCACTAGCAGCAGGATCAGAAGAATCCTGAGCAGCAGAGTTATGTGCAGCAGCAGAGTCACTTGTCTTGTTAGTAATAGCAGCAATATCCACATCTTTAGCCACATAATCACCCAAAGTTTTCAAAGCTTCACCCATCAACCATGTTGCCTTTACTAATTGCTCAGGCCCTAAAGTCTTGAGTTTCTACACCACATTTTCTTGAACACAAACCAATTTTTCCATAACAGCTTCATTCCCCTGCTTATCTGTAACCACAAAACCATCCATATCCTGAGGACTTTCAACCTCCATATCATCATTCATTTGAACCTCCCCTGAAACCATACCAGTATCCACATCTTGAGCACCATCAACCCTCATCAAATTTGCCTCCCCTGAATCCATTGCCACATTCTGCTCTTCATTCTTCCCCTGTTTGGAAGCATCCTCTTCCAAAGGAACAAAGTGTTTAGGAGAACTAACCACATGAGATGTGCCCACTTTCTTCAATCTTTTGAAAGAGGTTGAAGATCTTGATGTTCTTAAAGTCTTTATCTTCCTTTGTAACTTTCTGATCTTTTTGGCTTGAGCATCAGAAAGTGTTTGAAGACCAAGAATCTTCTCCTCTAAATTATCACACTTAAGCTCCAGGTTGGTACAAGTAGCCATCAATTTCTTAATTAGTTCCATACAAGTTTCATCACTTCAACCTGTGTGACCTGGTCCGAGAGGTGAATCATTGACATTGTCATGTTGTACAGTATCATCCATCAATTCATTAGTCACTGATCTGTCCTCATAACTTCGACCTGTGTGACCTGGTCCGAGAGGTGAATCTTGGGACTTAAATCCAGTATCAAACCTACTTTGATCATCTGAGCCCCTTGTATTTGCCATTTGGCTAGGGTTACCATCATTGGAATCAGATTCATCAGAACCCTCCTCACTAGATGTTGCCTTGGTTTGGATCTTACTTATGTTATCACTGTCCTGCTCTCTGCTGCTAAGCTAGAAGCAGTAGTGACAGCCCTCACCAACATGTCCCCTCCATCACTTAGGACATCCTCATCTGGTACATACATCCTAACACTAGCCTGAGGTTGCTCAGTGTTCTTGTTGGCTTTCCAACGAGTGTAGAGAATTTTAGGTTGTGTGACGGATGCAGTAAAATTGGGTGTGTGATGGGAATTAGTGGGAGTTCCTGATCCTTTACCCTGAATATTTTGCACAATTTGCACCATATAAGGTGTAAGTGGTGTAAGTGTGCCTGAAAATCCTTTTCCATTTTTAAGTAAGAAAGTAAACATTTTTGGAACCAACTTAGGAGATACATAAGTGGCTTTATGTGTCCTTACTTTTGAAATTTAGTTTTCCACAAAGAGTTGTATAAATCTTGGATATAGTAAATAATAACCAGACTCTTTGATGCTTTTTGCAATCCCTTCCAAAATCATGTTTGAAAAATTAAATGGGTCTCCTTTGCTCAGGCATATCATAGCATATGCTATGGTAGCACTAAACTCATTCCACCCAGAAGTTTTAGAACTCAAACAATGAAGAAGATTGTGGACCAAAAATTTATATTGAGAACAGAGAAGCCCTTTTTGAATTTTTAAACTAGAATGTTGGGCCTGATATCCCAAATCATTTAAACCCTCAAAAATGGTAGAGTTAGCAAGACACTTAGTCTATGTTTCATCATAAAAGAGAAGAATTTCTCTTATAGAAGATTCAGTGACAAGCACTTGTTGACCATCTACCATGGCCTTAATATGTTTTTCCCCATCCCTAGTTTTGACTTTAGCATTAAGCCAAAACTGTTTGATGTAGGAAATATATATAGTATGATTCACAGTTAATGCATACCTAAGAGAAGTAGCATTCAAAAACTTAACCATCTCTGTGAAACCTTCATGAATCATCTCTTCATCCAATAAGGCAACATTATTGTGACTTTCAGCCCAGGTATGTGTTGATTCCATGAATTAGGGTTTTGAGGAATTGGGGATTTTTTACTTTGAGAATAATAGAGTGTTAGGGTTTGGGAAAACTTCAATTTGGAGCGCGTAAAAACCAATTGTGTGTTTTAATTAGGTTTTAAACTTGTTTGTAGAAGTTACACAACCACCCTTACACTTTCAACCATAGCAGCACAACTTATCAGCAGAATTAGCAGCAGATTAAAACAACTAGCAACAGAGTGATTTGGCCAGCAGCAGAGTTGACTAGTAAAAATTAAATCTTGGTCAAAAAGTCAAAAGATCCTCATCAGTTAATGCTCGATATACTCCTTGATTATTATAAAAAGGGAACTAATATTTCCCTAATTCATCACACTGAAACCCTAATATCTTCTAAAATCAGCAATCCACCAAATCACAATCAAAATGAAATCCACTCCCAAAATCATCAATATCTCTTCGAATTCTTCATCGAATGATTCAACACCACTTCCCCCATATGTTCCACCATTCCGTCCTCCTCATGATGGATGTAGGACGAAGGAACAAACAAGGAAGAGAAAACATGATCTTCTAGTGTTCAAGGATCTCTTGAACCTTAATCAAACTCCAAGCTCTTCAAGGGGTAAAGGTGTGATGCCCCCCAAGTCTTCATCTTCATCAGAATCATCAGAGGATCCCAATCCAACCACCATCTCCAAGAGAACTTGTTTCTCCCTTTCTTTGCACATCATCAAATAAGGATGAACCACAGAACAATCCTCCTGCAACTCCTAAAAGACCTCAATCATCAAGACCAAGGCCACCACCCAGAACAAGAAGATCAAACCCTCCTTTGCCAAAGACAAGAGAAGTGGTTATTGGGCTTCCATGCCCTAGACGTTGATGTAGGTTTTGATAGTTGTCTGTTGATGTAGTAATCTTTTGTAATCTTGAGTAGAATTTTGTGGTTGAAACATGTGTTTGTAATCTTTTGCCTTTATCAATTGAATGAATGACTCTGTTCTATTCTTAGTATCTTTAGACTTGTGTATAAACAACAACAATCATCAATTTGAACTTATCCTGCAAAATGTTAGTCCAAAAACCACAAAACACACAAACACATGTTGTATATGTACTAGTGATACTCAGCAGTAGAATAGCATGTAGCAGCAGAGTAAAATCCAACTAGTAAAATACTTCATAAGAAGCAACATAAACATCTTAAACAGCAGCACAATCATTTTACAAAACTTTACAAAAGCATAAGGAGATAAGTTTTTCAAAGTTTTATCATACCAATGTTAGAAATTAAAAATTGAAACCTCCCCACATCAAAATGTTTTGTGAGTGGATCAGTAACATTGTTATCAGTATGAATCTTGACAATTTGAATTAACTTCTTTTCATAAAAATCTCTTATAAAGTGATGTCTTATCTCAATATGTTTTGTTTTAGAATGAAAAACAGTGTTTTTAATGATGCAAAGTGTGTTGTTGTTATCAATGTGAATCTTGATGTTTATGAAATTATACCCATAATCCAGTAGTTGATTTTGCATCCAAAGCACTTGACCACAACAACTTGAAGCAGCCACATACTCAGCGTCAGTTGTAGAGTTTTCCACCACTGTTTGTTTCTTGCATTGCCATGACACCAATCTGTTTTCAAGAAATTGACAACCTCCTGTTGTAGACTTTCTATCCAAGCAAGCTCCAGCATAGTCACTATCTGAGTATGCTACCAAATCAAAAGGTGAATCCTTATGATACCAGAGGCCCAATTTAGGTTGATGCCTCAGATACCTAAAAATTCTCTTCACTGCATTGAGATGTGATTCTTTGGGACATACTTGGAATCTTGCACAGGCACATACAACAAACATAATATCAGGCCTTGAAGCTGTAAGGTACATCAATGAGCCAATCATTGATCTGTACAAGTGAACATCTACTTCTTTTCCATTTTTATCCTTCAACAATGGTTTATTAGATTCCATGGTTGTCTTAGCAGGCTTAGCATCTTCAAATCCAAACTTCTTCAAAATGTCATTAACATACTTATCCTGACTAATAAATATGCCATCTTCCTTCTGTATAACTTACAGACCCAAGAAGAAGGTGAGTTCCCCCATTGAACTCATAGCGAACTTATCCTTCATAAGCTTCTCAAACTCAACACACATAGCTTTGTTTGTAGAACCAAAGATGATGTCATCAACATAGATTTGTACCAACAAAATATCATCCTTGTGTCTTTTTAGAAACAAAGTTTTGTCAATCTTTCCTATACTAAACCCATAATCTAAAAAATATGTTGACAAGGTATCATACCAAGCTCTGGGAGCTTGATGTAAACCATACATTGCTCTATTCACCTTGTAAACTTTGTCAGGATGGTCAGGGTCTTCAAAACCAGGTGGTTGAGACACATAAACTTCTTCTGTAATAGTCCTATATAGAAAAGCACTTTTGACATCCATCTAATACACTACAAAATCTTTATATGAAGCATAAGTCAGAAATAATCTAATGGCCTCTATCCTTGCCACAGGTGCAAATACTTCATCATAGTCAATGCCTTCTTGTTGAGTGTATCCATGTGCTACTAACCTTGCCTTGTTTCTAATGACTATACCTCTTTCATCTTTCTTGCATCTGAAAACCCATTTAGTTCCAATCACCCTTTGCCCATTTGGAAAATCAACCAAGGTCCATACTTCTTGTAGTTTAAATTGCAGAAGTTCATCTTGCATTGCTTCCACCCAGCTTGGCTCTTGTAAGGCTTTGTAAGTATTTTTGGGTTCAATCTGAGATAGAAAACAGGCAAACAAGCAATTTTGCAGATCTTTGTGATTGTTTCTTTGATGAAGAGATCTTGCAAAGAAACTTTGATGTTGTAGATCTTTCAGCTCTTTAGTCATTCTTCTAGTTTGAACAGATGATGTTGGATCACTGAGAATTTGATATTTGGGATGATTCTTGTGAACTCTTGTGGTAGTAGTAGGACTAACAGGAATATTGAGTTCCATGTTGTTAATGTCAGCATTTGCTCTAAACAATTTACCATCAAGAGCTTCATCATCTGTATCATAGTAAATGTTCTCTAGAAGAGCCATATATGGATCATCATGATAGTTTAGATCAAAAGAAGTCCTATCCTGAATGTCCACAGATGGAAACTTTGGTGAAGAAGTAGAGTCAACTGGCTTGGCAGCAGAATTGATTGAAGCAGTAGTTGTTTCTTTCGGCCTAGCAGTAGAGTCTTCTGGCCTTGTTGGAGAGACATCAACAACCACTTTAGGTGCTTCATTGGTTACCTTTTCAACATCAATAGGTATCTCAATGCCTTCTTCTGTTTCCTTAGGTTTCTCTTGAGCAACAGCATCTTCTTGTGAACTTTGATCCTTCTGAAAGGGTAGTAAAGTTGGACCAATCTTCAATTTCTCAACCAAAACAAATTCTTCTTGAGGTTTGTTAGTGTCTACACTTGCAATAACTGGCACATAATTCATAGTCTTGGTAAGAATATCAACATTAAACAACCATTCTGATCCTTTCCCTTCAACATTAGATGTGTTCTCACTAAACTTGATATGCAAATTCTCCTCTACATGTTTGGTTCTCTTGTTGTACACCCTGAAAGCTTTACTATTCACAGAGTAACCAACCAAGTATCCTTCATCTGCTTTTTCTTCAAACTTGCCTAACTGATCCTTAGTGTTTAAAATAGTAACAGGACATCCAAATGGTTGAGAAAATCATCATTGGTTTCTTTACATGAAATAACTCATATGGAGTCTTGTTGTGAGGCTTAACTACCTTACTTCCGTTTTGCACAAAACATGCAGTGTTTACAGATTCAGCCCAAAAAGGTATAGGTAATTTAGAATCAGATAACATTGTTCTTGCAGCCTCAATCAGTGTCCTGTTTCTTCTCTCTGCAACACCATTGTGTTGTGGAGTTCTTGCAACACTATACTGTCTCAGAATACCCTTTCCTACACAGAATTGATTCATCACACTATTCTTGAACTCAGTTCCATTGTCACATCTGATTATTTTCACCTTGTGGTTGTGCAGGTTTTCAACTCTAGTAATGAATGCCTTGAGTATCTCTGGAGTTTCATCTTTAGTAGCTAGAAAGAACACCCAAGTAAACCTGATAAAGTCATCTGTAACAATTAGGCAATATGACTTCTTGTTCAAACTATTCACAAAAACAGGCCCAAATAAATCCATGTGAATTAGATGTAGGGGCTTAGTAATTGTGTTCACAGTCTTGGACTTGAATGAAACTCTGAGCTGTTTACCCTTTTGACATGCAACACAAGTTTCAAAATTTTCAAACATCTTTGTAGGCATCCCTCTCACAAGATTTCCTTTCACCAACTTGTTCATGGTCTTGTAGTTCAGATGTCCAAGTCTTCTATGCCATAATTTGGACTCATCAACAGTGGCCATTGCAATTAGACAAGTTAAAGCTCTTTTGGGAACAATGTTCTTAATATGGTCACTGTATATATTTTTAGTTATAGGGACTTTTAATAGCACAAATTTATCATCTGGCAACTGAAAATCAGGAGAAAGGATCATACACTCAGTGTCTGTAAAAAGAACAAAGTTCTTTTTGTCACACATTTGTGAGACACTAAAGAGGTTAAACTTAAGCCCTTTCACAAGAAACACCTTCTCAAAGTCCAAATTCCCTGTTCTTAGTGTTCATCTGCCAATAATCTTTCCACCTTTTGGATCATTCCCGAAAGCAACATAACCACCTTCAAAAGGCTCAAAGTCTTCCAGTTGAGACTCATCACCTGTCATATGTCCAGAGCATCCACTATCAACTATAACAATATCTTTTAGCTCATCATATAGATTACCCTGCACATGAAAATAGAGAAATTAGTTTCTCTTGGGGACCCAAGCCATTATTGACTAAATCTGCCTTGTGCATCAACATAATAAAATTTCTTTAAATCAATTGATGCACTGCTGTTTTTGGAAACATTGTTTGAAACAGATGATTTAGGTTTCCAAGTCCAGCAAGCTAAGGCCTTAACAACATAAAAATGATTTCCAAAAACTGTATTTGTTAAAACTTTTGGCCCAGAAGTAGAAAGTTTTGTATTAGCAGCAGAGTGCTTACTAGCAGCAGAATGCTTACTAGCAGCAGAGTGCTTACTAGCAGCAGAGCCAGCAATAGAACCAGTTGTGGTTTTAAAAGCACCATTTGATTTAGCAGCATAAATAGATCTAGTTGCACCAGATCTTAACAACACAACCCTTGGAATCATATTTCTATTTGGATGAGGGTGAGTATTCTTTGAAACATATTTATGATTCACCCTTGAGTATTGATTCCAAATTGGCTTTTGGTGGTCTTTATAACTATTTATCAAATGTTCAAAACTACCATAATTATAACAAGCCTTCTTCTTTAATTGAAACTCATTACCTAACTTATTTGAAACTAGGTTATTAAAGTTTCTCTGATTTCCCCTAGGCTTATAATAAAATCTTTTCATCTGATCTCTAGGAACCTCATTATATTCTACCATTTTCCTAGAGATACCCTTACCCAACACAGGTTTCACAAAATTAACCTGTTCAATTTTAGGTTCAACTTTTACAGGAATTTCTTCTTTTTTCACACTTTGTTTTAGTTCAATCTAATCATCATCGCTATCTGAATTCCAGTCTTCAATAGTAGGATCCTTAGGAAATTTTCTAACTTCAACCTTAGGTGTTTCTATGACACTTGTACTAGGTTCACCTACAGGTTTTTCCATGTCTGACTCACTAATAAAAGACAGTTCTTTTCCTGGTGGAGCATAGGCACTCTTAACTGGAGGAGCAACTTCATTGTAGCCTATTCCACTTCCTTTTCTCATAAAAGTACTCTCAATAGATTTATTAACCAAATCAGAAACATATTGTTGTTTATTTACTCTTACTATATGTTTATCTTTATCAGCAAGAGCTGCATCCCTATCTTTTTCTACTTCTTCTAACTTATTCTTGAGAAATTCAATCTCACTATTTTTCTTATAGATCTCAACATGCTATTGGTTAATTCTATCTACATATTCTAACTCACACTGTTTGAGATATTCTAATCTTCTTTCCACTTTTTGAATACCTACTTTGTAACCTAAGTTATCAAGTTTTATGTGTTCAACTTCTCTTATTAGACTCTCATTACTAGACTTAAGTTCTTCTACAGTGTCAGCACCTGATTTAAAAGAACACACAGATAGATCAGAATCATTGGATACCTCAGAGTCAGATCCAGAAGATGATGATGCATAGGCCATAAGTGCAAAGTTATGCACTTTAGGCTTGACTTGAGCTACCAGAGAATAATTTGGTTCTTCTTCAGCCATGTCACTCCAATCAAAATCTCCCAACCCATCACAAGATACCAATGCAGTAGTTGTATTCTTTGATTCTTCAGAGGTCTTCTTTGAAGCTTCAGCATTCTTCTTTGGAGCTCTACATTCTCTAGCAAAGTGGCCCTTCATGTTGTAATTGTAGCACTCCATCTTTGACTTATCAAAACCCAAACATTCTTTAGCCTTGTACTTGACTTCTCTCCTAGTCCTCTTCAAGAATTTTCTTGCGCTTAAGGTCAGCATGGCCATCTGCCATTTAAGATCAATTTCTTCAAGATCATCAGGATCAATATGATCCATATCTTGATTGAGAACCTGTGACCTCATGTTGGTTATCAGATCAGCCAAGAATGCGCATATGGCAGCATCACTGATGGAATTATTATCATTAGAACTACCAGTAGATTCATCAGATGTAGCAGCAGATACCCCATAAGCAGTAGAGTGGGATTCTTGAGATCCCTTAGACTTTGAAGATACAAAGGCAAGATTTTGAGTACCAGAAGATGAAGTAGTTGAAGAAGTCAACTCTGGTTCATACACTTTCAAGTTGTTGTAGAGGCTTTCCAACTTCATAGTTTCAAAATCAGGCTTATTCCTCCAAACAACTGTATGCATACTCCATTCAGGTGCAAGACTTCTAAGAAACTTAAGGTTTACATCTTCTTGAGGAACCACATAACCAACAAGCTCTAAGTGACTAACAAGTTGATTAAGCCTGTTATATGTACCATCAATCTTTTCTCCACTTGTACCAGAAAAGTTCTCAAACTGATGCTTCAACATATTTTTCCTTGACTTCTTAGTAGCATCATTCCCTCCAAATCTAAATTCCACAGCATCCATCAAGGCTTTTGCAGTCTCACAACTATCAAAGTCCAATTGAAATTCATTCGGTATTCCCATTAAGAGAATACTGTGTGCCTTGATCTCCATCTTCCTCACTGATTTTGATTCAGCAGACTTGATAGGTATCTCTTTTCCATCAGGACCTTTTTGTGGTAAAGAGTCACCATTCACGATCACATTCTACATGTTGAAGTCAATCATGCGAATGTACTGTCTGATTCTCATCTTCCATAGCTCATACTCTCCAGGATTGATCATGGGAACCTTTGAAGTAGTCACCATGTATGTGTCGTCACCCATCTTCAGTAATTGATTAGGAACAGCAAACTTGTAAGGAACAAATTCTTCTTGATTACAACTTCTAGATCACAAGCTCTGATACCACTTGTAGGATCGTTGTAGCTTGAGGTTGTTTAGACCTCATATAATCTAGGAACAATTAATAACAAAGGCAGAATATTCAATAAGAATCAATTGTTATTAACAACAAGGTTTCGTCATCATCTTCACTACAACTAATCTAGGCGTCTACAATAAGACTACGCTTAGACACACACACATACACACCTTTACTAGACGTCTACATCTTTTACTGTGCACACAAAACCTAATGACCCATGTCCTCTTTATATACTAGAGGATTAGGGTTTACAAAATACTGCGAAGGACTAAAATATAAATCTTCTTTTGCAAGCAAGTCCTTCTCCATCTTTTGTAGAATTCGTTCTTGTCGTATTAAGTCCCTATTGTTTCATTCTTTATTGTTTTGTATCATTAAATCTAATAGACCCAACAATTGAGGGTTGCCAAGGACCCGACAGATGGTAAGAGCGTCCAAATAGTGGCTATATCTATACCGCGGACCGCCAGTAAAACATGAAGGTATAATTATTTTCTTACCTATGTCTGCTCCCGACCGATCCCCCTTGAAATAGCATCATAGATTCCTAATAAATATTCACTCCTAATATTATTTTTCTTTGCTCTGACAAAATCAAGTCGCTCTTGTTCCAGTGCACAATAGACTGACACAACATACTGCTGGAACAACCTGCCAACTTTAAAAAGATGACTGTGCAAATGGCGCCTCTCATGTAGCTGGTACGTGTAGTACGTGTTCATAGTCATTTTAGGCTTTTCTCCATTTGCATTACGCATCTCCAATGTTAGCTGTGTCGTATAGCCTGGCTGGCCATACACAAACAACAGCGGGAATTGCAAGGCCATGTATGTAGAATGCAACTTATTAATTCTTTGCGGACGCTCACCTTTCTTTTGGATTATTACATCGTAGTCTGTCTTTGTTTCACGTCCACTCTCAAACACAATAGCACCAAGGATGTCTGCTGATGGTAGGCCATACTGTCGAGCTCCATCCACATTGTACAGTAGTACGGTGAAATCCGGTACGTTTTGTTGGTTACATATATCTCTGGCTGTTCTGAACAACACCACTAATTCATTATAAGTATCCAAAATCTCTATTAGGCGTTCCACAATTTCAGGCTTTAAAGACCTGGAATTTGTTCCGCCAAAATGGCTTAACCTATTCGCTACTTCATTATGGGTGTCATATATGTATAGTTTCAAGAACTTTGGTCGTTCATTTTCTGGTGGACATAGTGCCCCTATCTGGTGACATATCTGTCCTAAAAATTTGAAGACATACGGACCCCTCCCATCATTAACTTTTTCATCTATTTGTGCACCAAACGATGTCATACTGAACATCTTGTTATATGCCTTTATGTTTTCCATAAAGTGTGCATCCTTGAAAAGCTGTTTTATAGAATCTGGTGGGTCTCTTTCTTGCTGAATCTGCACCTTGCCTTGTCCACAGCATTTGCTGTAACGGACCCTTGAACGCGTGCTACTTTTGAGACGTTCATTGTACCAAAAAATCGCCCCGCAATATTCACACACCCAATCAGCATCACAAACATCAATATACACATCTGACACACCTGAAAACGATGGCATGAAGAGGTTCAGATGAGGTCATTGCAGTGCAATGTTGTAAATGAATTTACAGGGAACTATTTAAACAAATGCATTTACCTTCACTGTCACACCCCTAAAATCGGGTCCAGTGGAAGCATACGTGTAGCTGGGGTGTAACTCAATTGGTATTACAACACAAGTTCAAAAATGGTTTTCACTTTACTTATTTAAAATAAAATCGTTTAATCAAAAATATTGAATTTACATCGTTAAAAGTAGTGCGGAAGTAGACCCTTAAAATAGTTTAAAAACGGTCCCCAAATGAATAATCAGAGTCTTCTATGACCATGCCATGCCCTGCCAAAACCTCCTGTAGCGTGCCATTGGTTAAAACCTGAAAATACATGCTAAAGTGTCAACACGAGGTTGGTGAGTTCATAGAGTTTGTTTAACAAGTAAAGCCTATAGAGAAAAGATCGCCCAGCAAAGGCATCGTAAATCCACTCAGTTCCAAGTCCCGCCATAAGAGACTTGTAACCTGTGTGTTTACGACCCACTGCCAAATAGTATTAAAGTCTACGTGAACAAAAGTAATTATGGTATCCAAATTCCCAGATAAATATAGCAAACGGCTATATAAATAAAATGATTCAGTCAATGAGGTTATCCAAACAATACTGACAATGTCGCCAGATAAATAACGCTGACAATGTCGCCAGATAAATAATACTGACAATGTCGCCAGATAAACAATTTATGACAATGTGGTCATGTAAACAAGGATAATCAATCCCATGAAATACAAGAAAATCAAACATACCAATGAATGCAGGTGGTTAAATATACCAAAGAAATACCGGTAGTCAAGCATACTAATGAAGTGCAGGTGATCAAATATATATTTAGATAAAGCTGGGAATATTTGAGAAATCAACCAGGTAAAACAAGTAATGCGTTTTAAGTAAAACGAGCATGTATTCTCCCCCAAAGAGTTTGCAAAACAATCAAAATAGTAGGGGCTATGACTCACCTGGAGCGATAGCTACGACGGCAAAAGTGGATACACTGAATTGAGGCACGATCTCTAACCGCAACCTAATATGAGTAATAACGATCTACCTTAGATCATGACATAATGAAATGAATGCACATGCACATGATGCCTATACCACTCGTAACTTGGAAATACTCGTTATCGTCATAGTAAAATAGTTTCCATACTTAGGAAAAATAAGTCCAAATATAGAAGTATATAACTTGTCGTAGTATATCGTATAAAAATGTTAGTGTTATATTCCTCGTTTTTGAAAACCTTGTAACAATATCTAGAAGTCGCGTCATTTAACCTTTGGCGATACGGGTCTCGATCGATGAGAAAATCGACTCTTATTGTTGTTACTTGAAAGTATTATGTTCAACACTTAGAAAATTTCATTATAGTAAAAGCTGTCAAAATATATCTAGTTTATCGGGTATATAGATGAGGTCGTAGTTTATTCGTTATAAGTCTATTCGACGAACGGCCAATTGATTTGAAAAGCTTGCTGGAAGGTCTTGATTTCATAAAACTACGGCTCGGACTCAAACTGATCCGATCATAAAGAAAACATCCGAGAAAGTGGTGTCTCGCAAAGACAGTTTTACGGCAAAATAATAATAGAAAAGCTGATGGAAATTTGTAAAAATCGTCTAAGTTCAAACGCTTGTATCTTTTTCGTTATAAGCTCGTTTTCTACGCTCTTTATATCCCCGGAATCGTGGGATGGCATACTAATATATTTTTGATAGGTCTGGACGGCTAGATTAAGTTTTAGGCCTCGAAACAGTCCATGAAAACTGTTCAACAGCAAGTAATTTTTCAGGAAATAGTTTTCGTCGTTAATATTGGAAATAGCATATCTTTTTCGTCGTAACTCGGATTTTAGTGATTCAAGCGGCCACGGTTTCGTTTTTGAAAGTACTTTCTGAATATCTAACCCAATGTTACCCGGAAACCCCTGAGTTTTCTGAAATTGGCGATTTGGGACAGAACCTATATTTGAAAGTATTTTTCGTTCTTAATATTCGGAAAATCATATCTCCTTCGTTATTAACTCGTTTTTATCCCCGTTTTCGGCTATAGTTTCGTATCGGAGAGTATTTTCTAAATCTTTGGTCAAAAGTTAACCTTGAGTTCCTGAGTCTCCCACGTTTTCAAAATAGTAACAGTAGGTATATGTATATTTTCCAAAATCATTTTCCTAGTTTCAAACTTCTTCCAAACCACTTTCAATCACCACAAAACTAGTCTAACCCTACCATACATCTTCTTAGGGTGTCATGGGTTCCTAAACATCATAACCAAGTAGATCTAACAAAGATCTAACAATAATCACTTTCTAAGGTTCAAAAGTTAAAAGTTTATAAAGTGGTATAAGCTATTATATGCATGAGTTCTTGTAAGAAAAGTATATAATCATAGTAATAACTTGTAAAAAATTATAAAAATGAGTTTGTTAACTTACTTGAAGGTTTAGGAAGTTTAGATGATGAAAAACCTACTAATCCTTGAGTTTCTATTTCAAAACTCCAACAAGGATGACTAAGTGAACAAGTTTATACTTTGATCTTTGAAAAATTATAGTTCTTGCTTAGGCCGAGCACACCAAGAGAGGGAAAAGAGAAAGAAAAACCTACTAGTTCTTGAAATATTATGTGAATGAGTTGAGAAAAATGAGATAATATCTTGTTTAGAGACAAAAGTTTGGTGAGCATTAATGTGAGTAGGTAATTAACACATGAGAACCAAGGGGGGCTAGGGGGGGGGGGGGGGGGGGCGGCAACCATGGAGAAAAACAAGGAAAAGTGTTGGCTAATTAAAGATTGTGTCCCCAAACACAAGTATTAGTTAGTTATTTTGTATTTTAGGTGTTATCGGGTACCGAGTTAACTAAAAATAAATCGTGTCGGGTTGAAATAAAATATGACGAAGTTGTAAAAATTGTAAAATAATATTCCTGATGAGAATTGGGTGTTAAAATATTTATCAGGTTGAAATAACGCAAACCGACGTAGTTATAAGCTCCGACCGTAAAATGTAGCAATTGATTTGAAAACACCGGGTACATTAATATTATAATTTTTATATTATTAAAATGAATATAAAAAAATATATTGAGATCATAGTCGGGAGTGTCGGACGTGTTGGTCGCATTATTGATTGCTTGTTAACGTTTATTTAGAAATAATTATACGTAAAAGTAAATTATACCAAAAGTATTAATTTAATTACCCTACGAGTGGAATAGTATGCAAGTGCAATAATGATAATATAAAGACTAGTTCTAGTCCGTACGAAGTGTCCCAATGATAATGCATGAATTCGCTCCTGAACCAATACGGTTACGTGAATTTGAATACTCGTAAACTAAATTTACGATGAAATGAGTAATGCACGTGAATAGTGAAATTTCTTCCGGAAATGAATAGTGTCAAGTGAATAGTAAAATTTTGAACGCTTCTCGGAATATCAAATTGACCTCAAAAACGATGAATAGTACAATGATGAATAGTAAATCGGTGAATAGTAACTGACGAATAGTAAATTGTCGAGGTTTGGAAAATGACCGGAAATTACGAGTTGTGACACTCTTCCCTTCTAACAGGAACTTCGTCCCGAAGTTCAGTTTTGGTTGGTCTCTGAAGTATATTGGTTAAAAGATGATAATAATTGAGAATTCCAGCGAACTTCCACGATAGGAATTCGACTCCGCTTCAACCGTTTGACCTAACAGTCCATGATTTCTATTGGTTATTACCAAGTCTACGTTTGTTCTTGGGTTGGGTTCCTTTCCAAATGGGATCACGAGTGACTAATCTGAAAGTCATTTCCTGAGATTTGAATAGGTGAAACATGGTTGTGTAATCCGGTTGTTCTCTAACAAGGCTCAAATCTGACGGCCACCAGGCCTACTCTGTCTGAAATATTACGTGGTCCAGTGTACATCGGGTTCAACTTTCCCAGTTTTCTGAATGATATCATGCCTTTCCTAGGCAGAACTTTCAACATGATCTGGCTACCAACTTGAAGTTTTAATGGTTTACAACTTATAGAATTTGTAATTGATTCTTGACTTGTAGGGAAATTTCTGGTTATTTCATGAATGCTTACTGGACTAGTGAGTTAGGCTTTTTCCAAATTTCGATCCGTCAATGGATGTTGGCACTTCGACCATAGAGTGCTTCAAATGGTGTAGTCTCTAAACTCGTGTGGTAACTAAGGTTGCAACTGAATTTGATTTATGGCAAATGGTTAATCCAACCATTTCTAGTGTCAATCACACCCGATTTGGGCATATCTCCCTATGTTTGAATCAATCTCAAATTCTGACCGTTGGTCTACAGATGATAGGTGGTGTGGTTCCAAAGAGATCTTTAATGTAATCGCTAGAAGTTTGAGGTGAATCAAATTCCTCTATTAGGAATAATTGAAATGGGTATCATGAATCTTGTTTTGAAAGACTTACAGGGTTAAATCCGTAAAAGGGTGTTGTTGAAAATAATAGATTAGGATAAGGTTGGGATCCTCCGCAGGATGTCAGGAATTGAGTCTTTCTCCACCTACGGTGCTTAGTCTCCATTACTAAGATTTTCCCCAAGTTATAGGTCATCAAATTACAAACTCCTAAAGGTATAAGTGATGTATTATAGTGATTGATTTTCAAAGTTTGTTTTGAGATTGTGTGTTTTGTTCATAACCCTTCCCTGAGTAAATGAATTTAAAACTTTTAAGCAAACGGCTTTTTAAGTAACATTTTTCTTAATGTTTCAAAATTTAATAGTTATGCAAGATAGAACTATTTTCAACATAAGATGGATAATATGATTTACCAAAAATCGATGTTTAAAATTTCTTAGCATCTAGTAGTTTTGTAAAAGATTAACTAAAAGAAATTAGCTTGTCAAAATAAGTGCCTTAGAAAAGTATTTCTTACAAGATATATGTTTTGCATAACTATAGTTTGAAGAAAAATCCATTTAAAAGTGAAAATATTAAGAGGATGAAATAGTCAGGTATGTATGTCTGCACAAAGGCATAGGTGTCTAACACGTTCGAATAAAGTCTATTGGTGAGGACATGTTCAATTTATAGTCTCGGTTAAAAGGTTGGATTTATCTCTATGGCGTTGCTTAGTGAGCACTCGTATCGAAACTAATCCTTATAATTTAGTTAAGCCAAATACTTTCCAGATGATGGAATTTTTGGTGATCAGGCCAGTGATAGTGGTTCGAATGGTTTTGTGATATCTTGGGATTTCTATTGAGTTTTGAATGGTCTTACTGTACCGAGGGATCATCCTCATAGAAGGTATGGAAATTCTTTCCTAGGGAGGTCATTGATAATATCCACTTATCAATATAGGGAGTAGTGAGGGATGAGTGACATCGGAATCTATAGAGTGTTAGCTAATTCCATATATATATATATGGGGTGGGGAAAAGGAAATGATAGTGATGGTGAGAAGGGAAAAGACTGTGACAAACGCGACAAAACGAGATTATGATAAAAGAAAATGTAAGTGCATTGTGTATAAATATGAAGATTTATGAGATGAAATGGCCAGTTAACCCGCTTCCAATCGGTGGTTCACGAAGTGATGAAGGATATGAATGTTCCGACAACGAGAGTGTATACACACACACACAAATGAAATATTTCGAAATTGAGTTGAGAATTTATTCCGGACAAAATTTTATTATAACCATTCTCAGTGTTGCAAAATTTATCTCTGAGTCAGACATAGGTGGTCAGCCTATATCTCACTATCCCGGGTTGAATATAGATGACCAGTCTATATCCCACCGAGGTTCCATGAATTTTGAAATACTCAGCTCAGTTATACTAAGACTATGTCCTTCGCAAATACCAAGACGTTCAGAAAGACTAAGGCAGGTGACCAAACTCGAGGTCAAATGATGAAACTATGCAAGAGGATACATAACGCGGTGACATATATGATACGTGAACATGCTTATATGAAAGACAATGATAGTAATCAACTAGAATAAATGGATATAATATACCAGATAATGAGACACAAATCTCATCATCTAAGTCAGCAACAAACCACAAATGAGGCTTCAGCTTGGCAGGCAGGCACGTGACGGTCATAGGGTTAAGTTTTTCGTAAAAGTAGCTATAGTCTAGGTTTTAAAAACACTTAGTTCGCTATAGCCAAAGCTCTGATACCAATCTGTCACACCCCTAAAATCGGGTCCAGCGGAAGCATACGTGTAGCTGGGGTGTAACTCAATTGGTATTACAACACAAGTTCAAAAATGGTTTTCACTTTACTTATTTAAAATAAAATCGTTTAATCAAAAATATTGAATTTACATCGTTAAAAGTAGTGCGGAAGTAGGCCCTTAAAATAGTTTAAAAACGGTCCCCAAATGAATAATCAGAGTCTTCTATGACCATGCCATGCCCTGCCAAAACCTCCTGTAGCGTGCCATTGGTTAAAACCTGAAAATACATGCTAAAGTGTCAACACGAGGTTGGTGAGTTCACAGAGTTTGTTTAAAAAGTAAAGCCTATAGAGAAAAGATCGCCCAGTAAAGGCATCGTAAATCCACTCAGTTCCAAGTCCCGCCATAAGAGACTTGTAACCTGTGTGTTTACGACCCACTGCCAAATAGTATTAAAGTCTACGTGAACAAAAGTAATTATGGTATCCAAATTCCCAGATAAATATAGCAAACGGCTATATAAATAAAATGATTCAGTCAATGAGGTTATCCAAACAATACTGACAATGTCGCCAGATAAATAACGCTGACAATGTCGCCAGATAAATAATACTGACAATGTCGCCAGATAAACAATTTATGACAATGTGGTCATGTAAACAAGGATAATCAATCCCATGAAATACAAGAAAATCAAACATACCAATGAATGCAGGTGGTTAAATATACCAAAGAAATACCGGTAGTCAAGCATACTAATGAAGTGCAGGTGATCAAATATATATTTAGATAAAGCTGGGAATATTTGAGAAATCAACCAGGTAAAACAAGTAATGCGTTTTAAGTAAAACGAGCATGTATTCTCCCCCAAAGAGTTTGCAAAACAATCAAAATAGTAGGGGCTATGACTCACCTGGAGCGATAGCTACGACGGCAAAAGTGGATACACTGAATTGAGGCACGATCTCTAACCGCAACCTAATATGAGTAATAACGATCTACCTTAGATCATGACATAATGAAATGAATGCACATGCACATGATGCCTATACCACTCGTAACTTGGAAATACTCGTTATCGTCATAGTAAAATAGTTTCCATACTTAGGAAAAATAAGTCCAAATATAGAAGTATATAACTTGTCGTAGTATATCGTATAAAAATGTTAGTGTTATATTCCTCGTTTTTGAAAACCTTGTAACAATATCTAGAAGTCGCGTCATTTAACCTTTGGCGATACGGGTCTCGATCGATGAGAAAATCGACTCTTATTGTTGTTACTTGAAAGTATTATGTTCAACACTTAGAAAATTTCATTATAGTAAAAGCTGTCAAAATATATCTAGTTTATCGGGTATATAGATGATGTCGTAGTTTATTCGTTATAAGTCTATTCGACGAACGGCCAATTGATTTGAAAAGCTTGCTGGAAGGTCTTGATTTCATAAAACTACGGCTCGGACTCAAACTGATCCGATCATAAAGAAAACAGCCGAGAAAGTGGTGTCTCGCAAAGACAGTTTTACGGCAAAATAATAATAGAAAAGCTGATGGAAATTTGTAAAAATCGTCTAAGTTCAAACGCTTGTATCTTTTTCGTTATAAGCTCGTTTTCTACGCTCTTTATATCCCCGGAATCGTGGGATGGCATACTAATATATTTTTGATAGGTCGGGACGGCTGGATTAAGTTTTAGGCCTCGAAACAGTCCATGAAAACTGTTCAACAGCAAGTAATTTTTCAGGAAATAGTTTTCGTCGTTAATATTGGAAATAGCATATCTTTTTCGTCGTAACTCGGATTTTAGTGATTCAAGCGGCCACGGTTTCGTTTTTGAAAGTACTTTCTGAATATCTAACCCAATGTTACCCGGAAACCCCTGAGTTTTCTGAAATTGGCGATTT
This sequence comes from Artemisia argyi, assembly GCA_030686995.1. Classification (NCBI taxonomy): domain Eukaryota; kingdom Viridiplantae; phylum Streptophyta; class Magnoliopsida; order Asterales; family Asteraceae; genus Artemisia; species Artemisia argyi. The sequence continues at coordinate 72,261 of JARVZY010000095.1, forward strand.
GGGACAGAACCTATATTTGAAAGTATTTTTCGTTCTTAATATTCGGAAAATCATATCTCCTTCGTTATTAACTCGTTTTTATCCCCGTTTTCGGCTATAGTTTCGTATCGGAGAGTATTTTCTAAATCTTTGGTCAAAAGTTAACCTTGAGTTCCTGAGTCTCCCACGTTTTCAAAATAGTAACAGTAGGTATATGTATATTTTCCAAAATCATTTTCCTAGTTTCAAACTTCATCCAAACCACTTTCAATCACCACAAAACTAGTCTAACCCTACCATACACCTTCTTAGGGTGTCATGGGTTCCTAAACATCATAACCAAGTAGATCTAACAAAGATCTAACAATAATCACTTTCTAATGTTCAAAAGTTAAAAGTTTATAAAGTGGTATAAGCTATTATATGCATGAGTTCTTGTAAGAAAAGTATATAATCATAGTAATAACTTGTAAAAAATTATAAAAATGAGTTTGTTAACTTACTTGAAGGTTTAGGAAGTTTAGATGATGAAAAACCTACTAATCCTTGAGTTTCTATTTCAAAACTCCAACAAGGATGACTAAGTGAACAAGTTTATACTTTGATCTTTGAAAAATTATAGTTCTTGCTTCTTATTCTTGCTTAGGCTGAGCACACCAAGAGAGGGAAAAGAGAAAGAAAAACCTACTAGTTCTTGAAATATTATGTGAATGAGTTGAGAAAAATGAGATAATATCTTGTTTAGAGACAAAAGTTTGGTGAGCATTAATGTGAGTAGGTAATTAACACATGAGAACCAAGGGGGGCTAGGGGGGGGGGGGGCGGCAACCATGGAGAAAAACAAGGAAAAGTGTTGGCTAATTAAAGATTGTGTCCCCAAACACAAGTATTAGTTAGTTATTTTGTATTTTAGGTGTTATCGGGTACCGAGTTAACTAAAAATAAATCGTGTCGGGTTGAAATAAAATATGACGAAGTTGTAAAAATTGTAAAATAATATTCCTGATGAGAATTGGGTGTTAAAATATTTATCAGGTTGAAATAACGCAAACCGACGTAGTTATAAGCTCCGACCGTAAAATGTAGCAATTGATTTGAAAACACCGGGTACATTAATATTATAATTTTTATATTATTAAAATGAATATAAAAAAATATATTGGGATCATAGTCGGGAGTGTCGGACGTGTTGGTCGCATTATTGATTGCTTGTTAACGTTTATTTAGAAATAATTATACGTAAAAGTAAATTATACCAAAAGTATTAATTTAATTACCCTACGAGTGGAATAGTATGCAAGTGCAATAATGATAATATGAAGACTAGTTCTAGTCCGTACGAAGTGTCCCAATGATAATGCATGAATTCGCTCCTGAACCAATACGGTTACGCGAATTTGAATACTCGTAAACTAAATTTACGATGAAATGAGTAATGCACGTGAATAGTGAAATTTCTTCCGGGAATGAATAGTGTCAAGTGAATAGTAAAATTTTGAACGCTTCTCGGAATATCAAATTGACCTCAAAAACGATGAATAGTACAATGATGAATAGTAAATCGGTGAATAGTAACTGACGAATAGTAAATTGTCGAGGCTGTTGTTCTTGTAACTCTATATGTACGATTAGAGTTCTGCCGAGGCTGTTGTTCTTGTAACCTTCGTTGTCTTGTAATCGAGGAACCTTCAGATTTTCCATCCTCCTCTTGGTCTGTGTATTTATGCCAATAATTAAATTGCATTTAGCGTACAAGAGGCAAATAATTAAATATACATGTATAAATACCACTAAATTCATAATATTTACCTGCAGAGTTTGATGGACCTGCTATATCTGAAGCACCATGTTGGCCACCACGCGTATGGAATGACTGTGAATGCATCACATCTCTGCAGATTGAGTCTCCTTGCAGTGTTGGAGACACGCCACCCTGCACACCATCCAGACATCTGATACTTGGGGATCGCACCAGGTTTTACCTCTCAAGGGATCTCGAGAAGCTTACAACCCCCACCAGGCAGTGTACCTGATCGTTGTAGTATAGTATAATGACAAGTACCGGGGGATTGATCGTTCAACTCAGGAATAGTATTGCTAGGATTAGAAAGCCTCCTAAACTAGGTCTAGAGGTGAGGGATGATTCTTTTTTGTATTTTTATATTTTATAGAAAGCAATTAAAATCTCGGGGTTTGGAAGAGTGGGCGGAATTAGTTGCTAGCCAACTAACCCAATTTATCTAAGATGCAATCAAAATAAAATAACAGAAATGAAAACAAAACTAATTATACTAGTGGTGTAAACAATGATGAGGAAAGTTGTGTTTACTTAGGTTTCATTACTCACTAGATATCTTTTACTGGTTGATAGCTTGTTACAATTGCATGGATGACGGGTCATATTCCTTAATACTAGCCGTAGGGCCGTGTACAATATTCCCTAACTCTATAGGATCCTACTTCACTCCTATGTTGAGCCGTTAGAAGCTCCTAACATGGGATCATTAGAATTCTCCTACGCATTAAATACAACCAAAAATCATAGTACACCTCCGATCATGTTTCTTAAGACGTTCAAGCAAGTTACCAATGGAAGTCTGCTAGTTTTCTTAAGCCTAACATCGAATACAATCATCCGTAACAACTATAAACAAACAATCAACCCATAATCAACATCTAGGTTTCACTACAACTAAGCAAACACAAAAGAAATCTAGCCTAGCATGTTAAATTGAAGACAAGCGTAAGATATAATCAAACAACACATAGACATATTGAATGATTTGAAAGAGTACTTATCTTTAATTGAACATGAAAGATTCAAGGGGTTGGAAGCCTTGAAAAAGCTGTAAAATTCGGCCTAGGGTTTATTCCCTCAAAGTTGCACCCTAATGAATGAAATTTGGAAAACTATATATAGATTTTACAGGGTGACGGCGTCATGTATTAAGTTGTGACGCCGTCAACTCGCCGCCATAATGAAATCGTATTGCCTAGATCTACTTGGACCATGACGACCTTGGGTGACGCCGTCATCTCCTATGCACAATAATTCTCTGGATCGTCACGTGTATTTTCCACATCCACCTCTTTTGTAAATCTTGACGCCGTCATGTGGAGAACCTTGACACCGTCAGGTACTGTTCCCAGTAAGAAAAATTGAGACTTTGCCGTTTCTTCACTTTTATGCTCCAAAAACGTCCAAAATGCTTCCTTTTCCAGATTTCTCTCCAAAAGTACCTAAAATGACAAATGGAACGATTTAGGGCAATAATTGATCGAATAATCTTGAATTCGGGCTTAAATGACCCCTTAAAAGTGGTTCACTTCTCGCCTCATCAAATACCCTTACACTTGAGATTTGCTTTTCCTCAAGCAAATGCGCTTTTATTCTAATCAAAATACAAGTTAGGGGTCATTTAACACTAATATAAAAGTAATTACAACAAATAATCGTTCCACTAAAGACCAAAGACAAGCACAGAGGTCATACACTAGCACCTCACAAATAGTGTTTAGATACTCACATCTCTCGGGTGTAATAAAGTATATATCACAATATGGAAATGGAAAACATCTCTCACAACCTGTCATAGCAAAATAGATTACCATAGGCTTGGGAAAGGATCAAACCTCCACCAATTGGCGTAAGCACCTAGGATAAACTATCAAAGGGTTATAACGTTAGGTGTAGGGATATGGAATACACGGTTTTGTTGGATAAAGGCAATATTTACTGGTGGCGAGTTAATCATCTTGGTTAATTACATGTACAATATGGCGTTGCTAAGCCAAGACTAGACTCGACTTAAGCTAATAAAACAAAAATAACAAAAACCGAAAACAAACATAAAATGAAATGGGATGGTAGTCTGCATTTTATTTTATTATTTTTTTTTTGTGCATACACTCTTGCCCTACCATCCATAATAATACATCATAGAGAATGTACATTCCCCTTACACTTGAATTTTTACATACTTTACAATAAACTAATCTAATGACTCGAATCAAGATAATCAAAACACTTGGAGTACTTTTAAGATTAACGCGCATATGGGGGTATTAATTTGGTGTTCTTCCCCATTACTCCAAAACACAAGTACTTTACCCATGAGTCCCAATCGTCCCAAAACAATATGTACAAGATATGACTCGACTTAGCAACCATGTAATCAATTAGATAATTAACTGATGAGGCGAAAAATGAACCACTTTTAGGGGGTCATTTAAGCCCGGAATTGAATTTATTTGATCAAATATTGCCCTAAATCGTTCCTTTTGTGATTTTAGGTACTTTGGGAGTGAAATCTGGAAAAGGAAGCAATTCGGACGTTTTTGGAGCATAAAAGTGAAGAAAACGGAAAGTCTTAATTTTCCTTGCTGGGAACAGTAGGTGACGGCGTCAAGAGTATCCTCCTGACGGCGTCAAGAGTAAATTGCATGACGGCCCAGTGCAAACATGAAGGCGTCACAAGGAAGAGCGTCAAGAGTTAACACGTGACGGCCTGGAAGAACCTAACACATGACGGCGTCAGATGTAGATCAAGGCAGCCCGAGAATTATTTTGGCGCTGAGATGACGGCGTCACTTATTTGGTCTTGACGCCGTTAGCCTCAATTTCCTATATATAGTTTTCTAATTTTCATTCATAAAAAAAGGAGAAGTTTTGGAGAAACCCTAAGGCCGAACTTGTTACGAATTTTATAGGTTTTTCAAGGGTTTTCAGCCCTTGAACCCTTACATGTGTAATTGAGATAAGTGTTCTTCTAATTCAATCAATATGTCTATGTGTTGGTTGTCTATATCTTGTGCTTGTCTTAATTCC